>JACXGK010007836.1:0-24974 GCA_016801125.1 Novumbra hubbsi
CGTGGGGTACAGGGAGGGAGACACGTAGTCAGAGGCAACACTGGAGCTGCAGCGTGGGGTACAGGGAGGGAGACACGTAGTCAGAGGCAACACTGGAGCTGCAGCGTGGGGTACAGGGAAGGGAGACACGTAGTCAGAGGCAACACTGGAGCTGCAGCGTGGGGTACAGGGAGGGAGACACGTAGTCAGGGGCAACACTTGGGTGTAGCGAGACCAACACAGCCTGGTTGTCAGAATGGATGAATATGTAACAATGGAAAATATAACATTAACATACTTCATTACTGAGAATTTACCATATTGTCTGTCCATAAATGTTAAACACGTCACCAACATTAACTAGCATGGATTTTCCTCATGCATTTATTGTTGTAATTTTTGGTGAAGAACCTATTTTAAATCTGTAGCTGGAAGAAGCACATATGGTGGTATGGTTTTGGCATCTTAAAAAAAGATCACATATTTGATATTTATGAATTGAAGTTAACCAAATGACATAAGTTGGCTAGATACAGAGAAAATGTCAAACATCCATGGTAGGGTAAAAGACATCTCAGGATACTTTCTTTTCACATGAACACAGGCAAGCAGAAAAGATCTTTCTGAAATCAATGAAGTATTCAGGTACAGCAGAAACTGGAGCGATGGTTCAAAGTGGACCTCCTCATCAAAAGAAACCAAAGTCACAGACAGGGCATTTAATTTGCTCATGACCTTCACACACATAGAGTTACTGCTGGAGGTTTCACAATTGACCTTTCCATTTGTGAATGATGGAGACACGTTCACGGCCATTCGATCCAATCTCAAACTGTTCAAAATGTGTGTTTCTCCACCTTCTCTGTACTCGAGTCATATTGTCAAGAAAAATGCACAGAAATGAATCTGCTCTTTGTCTGAAAAGTGGAATTCCTCTTTGAATCAGTTCACTTTTCATTTTGACGATGAGATTGGTTTTATGAACTTGGTCACTTGTAGAGCACTGATATCTCTGCTCTGAATTACTTTGTTACAGCATACATTTATCACAGGAGCAGAGAGTTCAAAATGTCCTCATCTTGACTGAGGGTTGGTGTAGCATTTAGCAAATAATACTAAAGGACCCTAAAGCAGTCATACAAATTCAATTGAAGTACATTTTGTACCACCGATCTTAAAAGCACATATTTGACGTCATAAATAATTATCAATTAATTATTCCGACAAAGAAAGCTATCAATAATTCCAGAACAAAAGTTAGAAAAAGCAAACCCATGGACAAAGAAAGATGCATCCTCTCCATGAAGGCTCAGTTTCAAAGGGTCATAACATTGCTGACCAGTAAAAAAAACTCAAGATCATTTCAGCCGCTTCACCTGTCACACGCTTCCATTTAAGATGAAAATAATCCCTCAAACGACACATCTCGCACATTGTAAAACAATGACACCAAACGCCTCAGCCTTACCTTATTTTCCCGGGCTCGTTGGTGGACCAGTTAGCGCTAACTATCTCTTCGGGCAACAGGCATCCCTTTGACGTGCTCCATGACAACCTCTGAAGCTGATGAAGGACGACTGCTCCACACGCATCAAGGTCCTCTCCATTCAAGCCTGCCCCGGCATTACAAAGGCTGCAAATATATAGAGCAGAGTGAGCCATCGCCATGGAAGCCGGGGGTTAGCCCAGCAGCCCACAGGTCAGTGTGTTTCCACTAACCCCACATGGAGGGTGAGCCAGACCGCACACAGGAGACACATGGCACAAGTCCCAGCCGGCCCCCAGCCCACACCACTAGGTATCTGTAGTTGAGATCATTCCGGCAAATGGCTCATACTTTGGCATGTTTACTTTATGTTTTGAAATTATTTTTAGAAATGTCATGTTGATTTCTTTGCTGCTGTTCTATGGGGGGGGGGGTGGGGGGGGGTGTAAATGTTACATGCAATTTTAGTCATTAAGCCAACATGACTTACAAAGATGTTTACATTCTGACACTTTAATGGCTATGTGTAGTTCATATTTCCTAACTAGTGAAAGAGAGGAGATGAATGAGCTAATTGTTAGCTAGGGATGGTTACGTGGCCATAGAGTTAGCACCCCTACTTTACTGTCCAGACAGAGTCACCAGTTTAATGTCTCAACGACAGCACCCTATGTAGGACAATGTCCTGTTCACTTCCCTGGAGCATTCGTATCTGATCTGGAGATCAGGGGTGGAACTGCCCCCATACTGGCCTCCCAACACCACTTCTACCGGCATCTGGTCTCCCACCCAGGGATAGACTTAAGTCAGACGCAAGTCAGCAATGGGATTTATTAATAATTACGCATTGGCTCTTTATTATGTAAAACACCATTAATCAAGTGGACAGTTTGATTTCAAAAGCCACATGGATAGCAGAGGGGTCTAAATATCAGAAGGACCATGACTCTGCTGTAGAGTGTGGTTACTATGACAATCCAGTGTGGTGATGACACTTAATTTAAAGTGAGACTCCACATCCATGAACACTAGTTGATAATGAATAGAATTTAACCCAAAATCATGACAAATGTTAATCAATCAATACAATTTCTACCTGATTGCTTTATTGCGTTTGCTATCATCAATTGATGAGACCAAGTACACATTTCTTTCCCCTTTGTGGATACGTTCTTCAATGCTCTCCAGTAGATGGAGGAATCCCTCCATTGACAGCCTGAAAGAGTATACACAACACATTAAGAAAAAGAACACAAAATGTCTGGCTGGATTTGCTCCTATTTACAGTAATTTAATTTCACTACCTCAAGGACTAGTTCTGATTGTCCATGAACTGTGGGTGTAACAGAAGTGTGCTCATACAGTATGTGACGGTACCATCGTAGCATTTGTATTCGTTGACACGTTACTCAAGGTCAGAGATGGATATTAACATTGAGAAGATTATGTGAATAGTGCAAAACTGCTTCAGAACCAACATAATAGTGGTGCCTGAATGTTCCTAAATAACAAAAGGTGCCTGGCACAAAATCTACTTGCCTTAAATATTAAGTTCTATTCCAATTCAGGAAGCCTAACCTTCCAATAAACAGAAAAAATATTTCTTTTGGTGCAGGACTTATACTTTAATCTGGCCATGTGAGTCGGGAAAATAAATGAGAAATAGATGCGTAATGCATGTGGATTTTTGAGAATCCATCTCTTTCTAGAGCATTAAGCTCTGGGTGGCCCTTATTGAATTCCCCTGAAACCCCAGCCGCGATCCTGAGCCCCCCCAACATAAAAGGGGCAAAAAGAATTTATGACAATCTATAATGGGCTCCCAGGTTAGGGGTCAGCAAACAATTGCTCCCTTCCTTTTGCAGGTTGTTTCCTGGTAACATCCTGATTAAGCTGGCAGCTTGAATTATATCCATGACATTCTGTAGTGCACAATCCATCTGCGCTAAGTCCTCTTCAATGCCGCTGAAGTAGCACGGGCAGTAGCTCTGCCTTTTCTCCCTCCCGCCGGCACGGGCCTTGAAATAGTCATCATCTTTCTCTCCACTTTATTCGTCAGTGCTTTTCAACAAGGGACCTTTTTAGAAAAAAGTGAATTTGTTGTGCGCACCAAACCTCTCAGCATTGTTGCGAGGTCTTCATCGCGAGGTCTCCAACCGCACGTTTGGTGCTGCCGCATGCATGTCTCTTAGTCCCGACATCGTTCGGAGAGCATTGTTAGTGGGGGTGAAGGGGTCAGCCTCTTGGAAGTGATATTACACTGCTTACAGTATATAGTTCAGCATGGCTTCCCTCATGTAATGGTCTCACAAGAGTGACTGGTGTCAGCTCACTTGCAGGGGATTTGTTTAGACACAAAGAACGGGGGGGGAAATGCTGGAAAACGCCAATATTTGTATCTATCGAGAACACACTCAGTATAGAGGGTTTTTCCATCAGCGCCGCATAAAGGAAAATGCGGGAAGAGTTTCTGCAAAGATCATCACCTCAAACTGACTTGGAAGCAAATCTCAAGACGTGCCAGGTTGGTGATCTCATTCCTGAAAGAGATTACTGTACGTCGGAGATGATTCTAGAAATATTCTACAATAAAATTGACCGACTATCTCTTGTGACATTCATCATCTTTCCCACCCCTGTATTAGGTCTCATTTTAAAAAGATTATCATTAGACATGAACAAAATGCATCAGGGAGGGGTCTGACACAATGGTGTTTTCTGGTTAACCAAACATACGCATCTTTCTGGGGGGCACATTAAAAATAATAAAGAATAAGGCTGAATAAATATATAGGTCCTTAAAAATATAGATTCCAGGAGTCAAAATGCCTTTTAGTTTAAACCTAATCTCCTAAAGCAAGTATGCAGAAAAAACAATAATATATCAAATAAAAGCTGGACAATCAGTAAGAAAACAGAAAATGTGAATAATGCGTGACTTTAGCAGTAATGCTTTTGTTATTAAATGTTGGCGAAATAACAAAATATTAGTCAAAACACAAAACTAAATTGTCGGTAGTGCCGAGACGAAGACCTCTCGAATGCCCCCACAACGGCCGCCACAGCTCCCTCCGCCAAACCTACCACATTGTACGGGTTTCAAAAGCACAAAGACTCCAAACAAGGCTCTTGACTAAGGGTTAATATTCAGCATCATCAATTTATACCAGATACAGAACATCCACATGAAAATCTATATGTAAATCTATACAAGCCATATGATCATTCGCTATGAGCACAGAGACATCCTACAAGGAATGAATTTGATGAGTACAACACAGCATCCCTGTTTGAAAGCCATTATGATGAACACCGAAGAAAACCCAGGGCATTTGTGTTCTCTGCTCACTCACCCAGGTCACACCTGGGGGAAATATAATGGAATAATGTAATGAATTGCCAAGGCCTGTTTTGCTGCCTGTGAGCTGAATGGGAAGAGCGATATAAACTCTTAACCTTGACGTGGAGAGAGACTATGTGGTGCTGGAGACAGGCTGCTCTGAGCTTTACATCAAAGCCTTGTTTTCCCCCTTATACACAGGGCTCCAAGTTAACAATGGAGAGCTCAGAATCTCCCCACCCCATCCCCACCACCACCACCACCAACCACCCTACAGCCTCTCCATAAAGCACAGGGACGAGTTCAGAGTACGTTTGCCAGGTTTTATTTACTTTTCAGGTGAACTGTTCACCCTCATCTCAATAACACCAAAAAGGATGAATTGCTCTGGACCAAAGAACGAATAACTGAAAATAGTTATACACCATCAAAAACCTCTGAAAACATTTGTCCGACTGGAAGGCAATGTAGGGCCTGCGCACTGCGGTATCTAACACCAAAATCCAAATCTCAGACGAGCCCCGCAGTTACATATAAGGACATTTGAATTCCACTCCCAAGCAGTTACTCACACTCCCTTTACTGTGCAATTTATCCCAAACGATCCTCAAATCAGAGGACACCAATCGCTGGATTCCTTGGTGTAAGTGCCTGTCCCCAAGTCCACCCTCCAGAACACTCTATGGAGCCACAAATGTCCTACTTCCTGAGGTCTTTCAAGCAGAAAATTGCTCTGTTAGAGCATTATCTTGGATTATGGCAATAATATTTGTCACAGGACCGGAGCCCCCAGCTAGAAGGTGCACTGGCGCTGAAGCGACTACCGCTGAGGGCCACTGAGTACGCCGGGCAGTGTGGGCGGGGACTCCCAGCATCCTCTCTGGCAGGTGCAGATGTGATGCAAGTCAACTGTCTTGAGCAGAATCCCCCTGCAGCCCAGGTTCCGCTCGGCTGCTCCGGAACATCCTAATGTAGAGCTGGAGCTTCAGTGCTTTAAAATGCCCCTCTAATTTGCTCATCCATAACTGTCAGAATTAAACCGATAGACTCCAAGGAAGACACTGTAGAATGTTGTGAAAATTAAAAAGAACTGTGTGTGTGTAATGGCTGACAGAGTTTGTGGCGGGTTTGCCTTGAACTATTACTAACAGGTCACTTTATTTCCATAGCAATGCTACACTTGCCTACCATCGAAATGTAATGTGAGCAAGCAAACACATACCTCATTGTTGGGATTTCTGGAGATCTAGATTCTTTACTCGATTCTGATCCGTTCATGTGATCCGAATTGTCAAGAGATTCTTCGCTATGTCTGATGATGCTCTCCTTGGGTGTTGCATTGCTCTGTAACAAGCCTGCTGGGCTTTTGGTCATCCGGGTGGGGAAGTCCACGCAAACCACCTTATCTGGTACTTCAGCCAGGGACGTGGACAGGTCACCGCCACTGCTGGTCACTGACAACTCCACACTGGAACTTGATAAACTGAGGCTTGCATTCTCCTCTGAAAACACATTAGTGGTATGTACAACCTTAAGAAATTCCTCATAAAGAATATGTTACAATCAATTTGCTAAGGAATAAAATACTGTAAAGTATTACAGTCAAACAAAGATTCGGGAAATCTCCTCCAACGTTCAGTAATCACTTTTAGCAATGAGATCACCAACCTGGCACGTCTCCAGGTTTGTTTTCCAAGTCAGTTTGAAGCAATGATCCTTGCAGAACTCTCCCTGCTTCTTCCTTTATGCCATGCCGATGAGAAACCCCTCTATCCTGAGTGTATTCTGCAGGTGAATGCCTGTCACACACACGGCTGTTAGCGCTGGGCGACAAGCTATTCATCCTGGGCCTTGTCAAGGTCATTCCCAGGGTGGGTGGTCGTCCATCACCACCAAAAGGCACACAAGCACTGACGGTTGAGGCACCAAAAGATGGAAACACTGCCACCGTCCTTTGATGTTTGTCACTCAAAGAACTGCTACCGGGGGAATCGTTTGAGCCTGAAATGTCATCTGATAAACGCGCTCCGCTGTTGGCTGCAACCTCTCTGGAAACTCTGGAGTCCCTCAAAATGACACTTCGCGAGCATTCAGAGGCACGTGAGCAATGACTGGGCAAATGATGCTCTGCTCGTCGTAAGTGGACACTTGCGAGGGCATCTTCAGTCGTGGAACCTCTAGAGGTCTGAGGACCCATGAAGACTTCAGATGGTTGGTTTAAATCTCTTTCCAGGCTCTGAGGAAGTCCACGTAAAACACCCTGAAAGACAGGACAGACCCAATATAAGAAATTACAAAACAAATCGGCCCCACCAACCTTCCACAGAGACCTGTTTTGTGATATTTGCAGGCTAATTTGCTTTGGCACTTTGGCGATCGGATGTGTTAATGCAATAGTAATGCATTGCTTTCATGTGGAAACTGGGCTGTGATTATTTAAAATAAACCGGCCATAATATCGATTTAGCAAAATAAAGGAAAGATCCATGGATTTTATACCTATAGATATACCCAAGGATTTAAGAGTGTTGAGTTACTCTAATGAAAATAACTACTGAGTGAACTTGTTATACCCTCCTCCAAAAATGAAGGGGACACTTTGCAGGTTTCAATGAAGGAAATATATTAAAGATCTAAATCTTTACTGTACATCGTGTCATTCGTTGAGAACAAACATACGTCCCAGAGGTTCTCACATATATTCAGGTCCAGGGAACGTGAGGGCCAGTCAATGCCTTTGTCATCCAGGAACTGCCTACACACTCAGGCCTCATGAGGCCAGGTGTTGTCCTGCATAAGGGGGAACCCAGCGTCCACTGCACCAGCGTAACGTCTGACGATGGGTCTGAGGATTTCATAACTGTACCTAACAACATTCAGGGAAGCACGTGAAGGTCTGTGTGACCCTCCAAAGATATGTTGCAGGCAGCATACCATTTGCCACTGCGTCAAAACATGCACACCGGTAGCCCGGTGGAGGTCACAAAGGAGCAGATACCAGTCCTGCTGCTGGGTTGATGCCAATCTACGCCCTGTCCAGCTCTCCTTGTGTAATGGCCGGGAATCTCCTGGAATCTCCTCCATGCTTTTGAGACTGTACTAGGAGACACAGCAAACCTTCTTGTGACGGCAACCCTGGAGGAGCTGGAGTACCTGTGCAACCTAGATGGCCTACAGGCACCGCCTCATACTACCAGTAGTGCAAAACACAAAACTAGAGAATAATTCATCTGGATAAGGAGAGAGAAATTGTCTGTGGTCACTACCTGCAGAACCATTCCCTTTTTGGGGGTGGTCTTGCATTTGCCTCTCCAGCGCACCTGTCTTGACTTTCATTTGCACCGAAACAGTTGACGTTGATTTATAATCACTTATGCTTCTTAACTGGACAGATTGATATCCCGGATGTTAAACTGACTTGGTGTTATACTGTGATGATTACATATTTCCTTAATTTTTGGGCAGTGTCCGCAGGAGCAACCTTTCTTTAGTCAGAATCTCTATTCCAATTTGAGCAATGAACATTTAACATGAAATGACTATGTTATTACAACTGAATTGAGAGATTATCATACTACACATTATACCATTGGGAAAACCAGGATGAAATGGTCACGAATATCATCCACTCACAAGCAGCAGACATTCCAAGTTGATGTTGGTATAATGCTGCTCTGATATCTGCTTCTAGAATCCTGTTTGTTCTCCTCAAACGCAACTCTGGCAAATTAGGTTATAAGGACCCTTCTCTTGAAAAGCGAATAACTGAGAGTTTTAAAAGTATACATTATTCGGTCAAAACATTCAAGGTCATGTTTTTCTTTTTTAAATCCCTCTTTCAAACGAATGTTACACAATCAATGTTTTTAACTTCTAATCAATCCTTTACACAAGTTGTGATTCAAGTCTGCCATGGTACCAAGCGTCGGGGGAAGGGCAAAAAAAAGAATCTAAACATAATAACAAAAAGCATGGCTTCTGTTTCTTTTCTGATAAGGGTCTTAAATACCAAACAGTTAGCTGCTTAATAGCATTCACCGCAAACCATGCAGCTCTGCCCAGCAGATCCACAAAGTAGGTAAAAAAAGAGGAAAAGTTAATTTCTTGGCTGGGTGATTCCATCGGTAGCTGCAGGGCAAAGTAGAAAGTGTTTCACTAAAGTAGCAATTGATTCTTCTATCAATCTGCAGCACGCGCGTGCTCTTCCAAGGAATGTATTAAATATGAAAATCATATCCCGTTATCATCGTTCTCCAGCTTTCAGCCTGGTAAGCTTCCCTTAATGAATGCTGCAGCCTGAGGGACATGCACACTGCCAGCAATGGCTTGTATGCATAATGGAGTGACGGTACCATTTGGCTCATTACAATATGACCAAGCTGGAAGGGGGGGGGGGGTTGCACACAGTCACAAGTGACTGCTCTAGACAGCATGCTCCAAGTTATTATGAGATGTCTTAGACATTTCATCTAAAAGAGCTTTAACTGCTTTAAGTGAAGCAAGCAGCTATGGGCTTGAACTACATGGCTTATACACAGATGCACCAGCCAGGATTAGACACCTGCACTATTACTGATACACGGTTAAATGTATACTCCTCCACAGATCTGCTCTGCATAATGTCTACTTTTCTTTGTTGTTCCAAAGCTGAAAACACAGCTTGATAAAGCTAAGATTTGCATTGTCCTTATAGTCAACACAAAAAAAGAGATTTGCCACCAGAAGAGCATAGTGTGTGAGTAAAATATATTTGGCCAAATACGGTATGTATATATATATATAACACAGTACGCCTTCCCCTAAGGCGATTTTCTAGTGCTCAGTGGATTATTCACATAAATAAGCACACTAACATAAAACATATTGCCCACTGCAATAACAAACAACAGGAATATTACTACAGCTAGTAAGGAGGAAAGGCCTAGCGTAGCTGCAAATTATGTCAAGCATGTTTTTAAAGTGGGAACGTATATGAACTCAATTTTAGGCAAAGATTTATTTAATCTTTACCTTATACCACTTACTGTGTTTTCTGTCATGCACCACAGCACCAAAGCAAATTCCTTGTATGTGTAAACCTACTTGGTAATAAAGCTGATTCTGATTCTAATAATGCACTTTTGTATGATTTCCAGAGATAACATAATTGTGTTACCGTGTCTGTTTCAAGATCTGCCGTTCTGGTCTTCTGCCTTGTTGCCATAAATCTGGAAATTCTATTCAAGCACTCAACCTGTGAAACAGCAAATACAGCAATAATTTACAAAATGTCCATTATAACATCAGTCCAGCATAGTTGAATAATATACACAATGACAGTGTATTCTTACTATCACAAAAATACTAAAAGCCCACTATATCATAGTACCTGAGAACTGAAACATTTTTGATTACCCGAAACATTGTGCCCAAACTGTTAACATGAGGTGTGAACCAGTAAGACATGAAAAAGAAGAGTTGCTCAAACCAAACGTGTCCAAACAGGAGAGCTAGTCAATGTGGGTATTCCCCAGTGAGTGTCCTCCATGGTGCCAGCCAACACTCTTAATCAATTATCTGAGTCGCCAGACTGCCTGCCCTAATCCCAACTCCAATTAAACAGTCTAATGGTGCAGTTAAGGGCACTGGGATAAACTCGAAAATCCCCGGCTTTTTCTTTCAAACAATACTGATTGCCACACAGAAAGGCTACTTTTGTTTACTAACATTGCTCAATAAACTCGTTATCTATTTGCACTGATTCTACAGCATGCAAAAATGAAGATACAAATTATTATGATATGTGTGTATGCTTATTTGAGACATAGGCTGCATTTTGGTATAATGTATAATGCAATTGGTGTAGTAAAATGTTTATACCTGAATATAAAAGGCAGTGTTACTATGTAGTTTATTGGCAGACAATTAAGTCAAAAGACAAGTGAAGTAGATAAATGGAGCAATCTGATGGACATGTTTTTCTACAAATGAACTACAACCATGACACAGACAAAGCATAACCAGAAACAAAGAAACTGCTTAAGGGGGGCGGGGGATAAACCTCTGGAGCACTTCACTGTCTCAACATTGGCAATTAATTTAGCGAGTCATAATTAACCAATTTTGTTGATTTGATATTAAGCCTTTGAGCACTGTTGTTGAGTTTTAAGTGATAATCTCACTTATTGTTTTCTCTTGTGCTCATTTGCTTGCAGTGATAAATTGCATTGTTTGAGTGTTTACTATTGTTACATCAAGCAAACGGGTGTAAATATCAAAATATAATTTTGATACATTAACTTATTCCAGACAGTTATTGTCTTGTGAAATGGGCTTGTAAAATACACACTTGCCATTATCGAGAACATAATGGAGATTACAGCTTGGGCATCCACATCAGGCTTACTTTACAGGGATTTTTATTTAATCAAAAAAACTGAAACTGAGATCACTAAACTGTGGTCTCAATAAATTAAACATTTAATATTAGTCAACGTTTTCGTTTAGCTGGCATTTGTGTTTTCTCGGAGCCGGTACCAACTGCAGCTTCGGCTCCACTGCACGGACGAGACACTAGAGAGTTCCAGCCTTACCTTGTGTTGACGTAGAGGACTGCTGTTAGGGTAGGGTTCCTTCATGCTCATTTCCATTAACTCCACAGCTCTCGAGAGCTCACTGTTTCTCATTTTTGCTTGTTGTTCTCTCTCACAGATTTCCTTGAGATAACAACTAAGTTTTGTATGCTTCATCTGAAACCTTCCGGCAACAAAGACAGTGATTATTAAAGGGAATTTTGGAAAAAAAGCCAATGCTGCAGAAGTAGGCTATTCCTTTACACAGTATTTTAAAAACAATGGTTAAAATTGAAAATGTGTATCTAAAAAGTAGCTAAAAAGGTGGGAACTTCATTAAATAACTGTAATAATGTAATGTTTTAAATTGCATAGACCTCGATCATATCAAAGTGACAACCAATGAACTATAACTGTAATAGTCTCCGAGCCAGACAAACACCCACATTTAATCCGTCAGGCACAGATGGGGTGAAAAGGTCTCAGTGGTTCCTGTTTGTTTTGGTCAGTATCCACAGTTGGAGAATGTGAAGTGTGTGACAGCAGTAAAGGCATGGTAAAGATGTACATGGTAGTTACATGCAAGTGTTATTGGCTAGCTTCATTAATCACATGCATTATCCTACATTATCATACAAAAACACTAACAAGTTATTACTCACTTATTCCCTTAAACAAAGTATCAATGGAAAGCTTTTAATCCTAACGCTAACAGAGCCCTGACTTCTAAGGAACATATAAAAATACCTGTACACATTGTTTTGAGAAGAAAACACAATATAAAATACCTAAACGTTATTTGAAAAGTGATTTCGAAGAGGAATGAAAAAAAACTATAAAATTATACATAATACTAAACTTTGAAAACACCAGATACAACAATTGTTTAAAAATAGCCCATACTGTGCCATTGATTTTCAAAAAATGGACCCCATAGAATGTCATGCAATGAGGCAGTTTTGGTATTGTTACTTTGGGAAGAAACCCCTAGAGAAGAAAGAGGGGTTCAAAAGGATTTCAAGATAAAGAGCCTTCACAGAATACACATATTGGAGCTTTTTTTCTAATACGGCCACAAACAACCTAATGGAATCTTATCGAATAACTTTAATTGTTATTAGTGATGTTGTAAACAAACCCACGTTTCAGGACTGTCAGATATATTATAATGCACAATGATACTAAAACATAATTTACAGATTTGTGGTAACAATATTGCGGAATCGCTGTCCAAATTGCACATTTCTGGCATATAACAATCAGCAAAGCTTCCTTTTCATCTCAAATGTCTATGCACATTAAAATAGTTATGGATTTTCGGTGATTAAAATGAAATTCCATAATGTCCCATTTACTTACTTTACAAATCAGAGGACTTGAAACTTAATCCATTACAATGCAAGATCACATAAAAATAAAACAGTTTTTGCCCTGATGCGAGCACTAAACCCTTACAAATGTTGAATCTAAATTAAAATATATTGTAACAATGGCAGATTGTTATAACTGACCTCAACATGCACAACATTAGATTTCACAACATTGCAATGCATTTTACTGGATTTTATGGTACTCCAAATGTGTATAGTGCTCAAGATTTATAGTACTCAAAATTACAAAAGTGACTGATTATATTTCATATAGTTAGATCCGCTCACATGCAAATCCATGAAACATTTTTGAAGAGTAGATACGGGAATTAGGCTATTGTTCATAAAATCTTCAGGAATGGTTGATTACAAATTTATATTTCTACAATCAATCACACCTTGTTAATTTTTATGTGTATTCTTAATGACTATAAAACAGTTTCAATATATTTTTGGGCAGAGATAAATTTGATACTGGTGTGCTGATGAAAACTACTTTCCAAAGATCTCACTGAGTTGTTTGGCAGCAATATAGTAAAAAGGCAACTGCAGGGTTAATGATCAAATTGTGTGCCATTTACAGTATCTCCAAATATTTTTAAGCTGTTCTAACAGCGCGCTTCTGTCATCACAGTTACAATCCCAAAATTGATCGGCCTCATCGCTTGGAATTTGATGGCCAAGCAACCAATATTCTAATATCCCAATTTTTTTATTTTATATTTTTGGGCAGATTTGATCATTTATCTTTTGAAAGTTAAATAAATGTATGTTAAATGTGCTAGTCATTCTGTGGGTAATGTTATGTGCATTGTCATTATATTGCATCTATTGCACATCTTACATTTACAGCTGAATCTGACATCCTTCATTATTTCATAATATACTTTTGTACTGGAAGAAAACAACATTAACAGCTGAATTCTGAAACGTACTTACCACTGCTTGCTGCTAGTATAAGACTGATACTATTACCGCTTACCTATTTTATCACTCACTTGTTTACATTTCTTATTATATATTATTGTTATTCTATTGTCTTTCTCATGCCTGCATTGTTTTAGGAAACCAATCAAAAATGCTTATGCGTAAACTTGACCTTTCCGAACCGCTAGTGAAACAAAGTTTAAAGACTCTTAGTCTGCTATTTAACACCACTTATAAAGGTTACAAACTGAAGGGGTTGGAGGGGGAAAGAAGCTAAATATGTAGGCCTTTAAGAAGAAAATCATTGAGACATAATCACTTTATGTGACCCAGAAAAAACCTTCTGGTCAATAGACTAAATAACATGGTAACAGTAGTACTGCAAAGTCGTAAACCGAACAGGCTACATCACTTCAACAACAAGTCATGCCTACACAGGTCTATTCCCTTTTGTAAGTGGAACATACGTGTACATACAGTTTTTTTTCGTGTACATACAGTTTTTTTTCCCCCTTTTTTGTTTTTTTTAAACACATCAAGCTAAACTGTTCTGTTGGTAGCGTAATGTGTTTTTATTGTGGTTCGGGTCAACTACTTACACTCTCTTGTCAGATCTGCAATACGCAAACAACTCCCTCTCCAACACAAATCTTCTCTTTTGCCTACGAGAATAAAAAGAATCAGGTACGGGCTACAAATAAAAACTTACAGCGCAATCACAACGTGTTTTGTTTAAACAATGCCTTGTCGTGCAGAGCTACAACATAGCACTGTAAAGTACCGTCAAAGGCATGCCTAACGTTAGTCAATTCAAGTTACATTAGCTTGATAGCTAGCACACTAGCGTTGTTGCTAATATGAATGCAACCCACATGCTATGTTAACTAGCTAGCTAGCTGACATTAGCCGCTGTGTAAGAGGACATCACCTGCATTGTTGTAAGATCACTGAAGCTACATAACAAAACATTGCAATACAGCTAAACTGTTGCGATTTATTTTTAAAATCTGGTTGCTTTGGAAAACAGTCCCACAACACACGAGTCAAACGTACTGTAGCGAGTACTTGCGGATGATACAGCTAGGCAACTAGTGCAGTCTCGATACTCTACTGCATCTGTGGTGTTGCCTATATGATGCCTGAGCGCTATATGTTCTAAAAGGATCAAGGTTAAACGTTACCTTTCGTGAATGTTTTGTTGAATAGATCCAATTCTTTCATAGTACTGGTCCTGAGAGTAAGCCATAACAACAACTTTCTTTGGGCTTGGCACCCCGTTTTGTGCAAGCTGCTGTCATTAACGTGTTTATGTTGGTTGCCATGAGCACCGCTTCCCAGAGATCCCCTTTCTTCGTGTGCGTTTCCGGCTGATAGATACCAGTACATCTCAAATCGCATACTACTGCAAGTACGTACTTCGCGGGTGATGATAAAGTACGTACTGTTTAGTATATAGTCAGTGTTATGCCAGTATTGGGACCGATCGTCTCAAATTTGCCTCTCAACTTTAGATAATTTTGACGAGTATTAACATCACGATTATTTAGCTAGACACTTTTAAACCAACGTTTCTTATTAAATTAACTTCAACCTCAATTAGCATATATGAACTGTATGGATTTTGCCACTGGTCGTGTAATATCTTACAAGCCAGTAATAGTATCTTACTACTTGGAATACTCATATGAACTGAGCCAATGCTAGCGAGACTGAAGACAAACTTTACACTGACAAAACTATTTCATTTTACGGCATAACATTCGTTTTTATTTTAATACATGAATGACACTGATGCGACAACTATCAATATAGGTGACAATAACGAACTTTTTCTTAAAGTGACAGGACGAGAGAGTGGACATCTTATCTTACTGCGCAAGGGGTTATTGTCTATAATATAGACTCTATATTACCATAAAAAACACGAAAATCCACCAGCAAATGTAGACCATCCGGGAACTTTTGGCATAGGCTGTTTTCAGCGTACTGTGGTTTGGGACTTACTAACCTTCACGCATACTAATCGGGCATACTATATAGTATGCAAGTATGCGATTCAGTCATTGTATTTATTCCCGTTCCTGCCTCTGGTTGGATTAGAAAAGGTACATTCGCCTTTACACTGCAAAGATTTGTTTGGTTATTAAGTACGCTAGCACTACGTAGCTCGCGGGTAAACATCTTTTAAACGTTTAAAAAGTACAAACGTTTTAAAAGTACAGCTATATAAAATGTAATTTTATAAACATAGAAGTAAATCTACAGTTGTTCAAATTCAAGATTAATGCTGCATTTACGTAATGGCAACGCAGCCCAGTATGTGTTGCTATGGTGATATCCTTTAACAACTGTGTATTACACGTTGTTAGGCTAATGTGACATATACACAATTGATTTCCTATTAGTTTTATAGATTGATCAAACATATGTTTTTTATCCATGCTAGCCAGCTTCACTCTACTCATTTCACAGGATTCTAGCTACATAAGATGATTCTGGGACTGCCAACACCTTTATTCCAAAGTCAACCCTGTTAATCACATCGTTGTATTTTTACATTGTTAAAATAATGTTAAGCGTTTCTTTCCAACATAAAGGTTGTCACGAGGGACAGTGCACTGCGTCTCAGTACATTAAATTAGTAGCTAAGTAAAAGTTGAACGGGAGAAAGCTCAGCGCTGCTTAACTAAGACGCTGCCATCAATCTTTCTACACAGTCCTGTCCGTCGAGACATCCTTTATGTTGGAAAGAAACGCCTAACAGTATTGGTTGTATGTATCCAAACTGGCACTACAAAATGACCAATGGGGAGACATCATCCACACCTCCCACTAAAGCCCGCCTACAGCTGTGGGGTCAAAAGTGCAAATGAAGAACAATTGATTGTTTCAAACGCATAAAAAAGTTTTCAAATAAAAAATAATGTAGATTAAATAAATACATATTTTTCTTTGCTTTAAAGCCTCGATTTTGGTTGCAGAACATTTATTTTTGATTGCAAAGGAAAAAGTTTTGCTCTCAACATAAGGACACAAATGTACCTCCATACGCCTCCACCTGTGATGGTGAATACCAATTGTTGGGCGACCGGACTCAGTTGTCCAGGCTACCCCGACCACAGTCCCGGGACAGGGAATGAGCTTTCTTGCAGACCTATATTTCTTTCACAATTATAATTGACTATTACAGACATTTTTAACCCTGTTCCCACATGTATCCTGCGTACTTCCGGTCCTTCCTTTTTGCACGTCTCCCTAGTCTTTTTGTGTACGCATACATACGCAAGGTGCAATACCAACATACCTCGTGCGGCAGTATACCTAAGATCCTCTGTGGTTCTGCGAGACTGAGACATTGTGACTGAAACATCGAAGTCGTAGTGCACAGTTGATATAATCACTGGTCTGATGTACCATCTTCGTTGGTGTCTCTTTTCTGGCGTTTTCCTAAGACATAAATTAAGCAAAACACCCCTGCTGCTCTAAAGGGGTCTCTTGAGGGATTGTTGGCCCCAAAAAAACAGCACCACAAAATGTATAGAAATGGTATAGAAGCGTGTTCATCACTAATACCATTTACATTTTTAGATGTACTACAAGTTATGCTTCACACTAGTCTGGTCATTCTAAATGGTTTATGCTATTTTTTTTCACTTTCTAAACGGAATACATTTTTTTCCACTTTTTGAAAATAATCAATTTTTTTCACTTTCCGAACTGATAAAAAAAATGCACTTTCTGAAATGAATAAAAATTGAATTGATCTCATTCCAGGTGGCTATCAGGAAGGGGAGTAAACCATTGTTATTGTTTCCCTACTAAACATGGAACATGATATGAAGTATTAAATATACAGGAGCAGTACATTTCTATTAAGTACATAAATGCGGAAATCCATTGATTTTACTGAGACTGTTTCAATACTAAAACAGATTGTTTGGTTTGGAGATCACGGCTTAAGACCATGGACTGTAAGCTTACGTTCTGTAAACACGAAAACAAAGGACAACTTGAAGGACATTTATATACAAGAAAATGAAAAGATGTGCAGTTTGTTTTGAATGTAGTGAAGCAACAGGCAAATCTCCAAGCTATGTGGACATTGTGTTTCTTCATATTCTATTCTAAAAACCGAGCTACATACATTAAATCATAATCAATGTATTTTTTTCTGCACTGGCCCTGAATTCCAAATCTCACAGCACAGTTCTTTATGCATCACATTGTTTATTCCCTACCCTAGCATGTCCTTGGTTGTTCAGTTTGCCGTCACCACTGTGCCCTCACTGACACTTATGTCAACCTAGAGTCTTTTATTCAACTAATGGGGTTAGCATTGATCTATTCAAGGGATGAACAGTGTGTCAAACCTGTAGGAGCCTCACGTAAAGTCTTCTGGTTTCCTAAGTGTCTTTGTACACTACTAAAAAAAACGAAGGGAGCACTCAAAGCACACACCGGGTCAATGGAAACCAAAATCACAAACTGATTGAGGGCTGAAATCGAACTCACACCGAAAATCTAAGTAAACAATTAAAATCACAGGCTGTTCCAACTTGCGTGAATTTCCTTACTGCAGATAACCATGTGACTCAGTAATGTGTATGGCCCCTATGTGCCTGTATACACTCCCAACAACATCTGGACATGCTCATGATGAGACGGCAGATGGTGTCCTGGGGGATCTCCTCCCAGACCTGGATCAGGGGATCCTACTGGTTCACAACAATACCTTCCCATATTTATTATTCTCCATAGATGTTATATTAATCTGTTTCTACTGATACATTGTCAAATAATTGAGTGAGTCTCAAAGTTTGGTGATATATGAATGCTATAAGAAATATGGCTAATGTGGTTAGCCATTTTGTACTTGCTCAAAGGCAACAAATATTTTTAGTGGCTATATTTTCAATCGATCATTTGAGAAACTGAATCAGGAAGAAGGTGCAAAACATGACAGGTTGAAACTCAAAAGTTGTTTAGCAAGTGACCCATACTGTAGCAGATGTACCTATTGACAGTGATGTTGCCTCTGAAGTTGTACAAGACAATGCTCATTGCATAGACAAAAACATCGTATTAATCCCAAAAATATAAATCAGAGCAAATTAGTATGTTTAAGTTCCTATCAGAATGCAGATCAACATATTGAGTTGATACAACTGAATGGTGCATGTCTTCCATTATGAGTAAACAGATGTCCTCTGTAGCTCTGCTGCTGATGGATTCTTCCTGACAAACCAGCACTGTCACTATCGCCACTGATCTTGCACTGGATTTCCCAAAGTTCATTGTTGACAGCTCTCTAATGTCATTTTCTGACTGATGCTACTGTAGCAGCGCATCATTTGTGTGTCTCCCACAGCTGAGGTGCAGCAAGTAATTGTCAGCCCCTCCAAATGCACACCCTAATCAAGCAATTTCCCCAATTCCAGTCCCATCAAATTGCTCTTTAGCTGTTGAACTGGGGAGTTTTGCTGTCCTTTTCACATGCTAATCTCCCCTATTCAGCATCTCTCTGTGAGGCTATTTGTTGTGGAATAAATCCTCTTGTTTGCCTCCTGCATGTATAATTGATATTGTTGCGGGGCCCTTTGTTTGTGTTGCACAGAGCTGAAAGGGACTTCTCTGGAGGTGATGAAGAGTACGACTTGCAACATCAGTCTTCTGCTGTGGCCAGAAAAGGTTGGTTGAAGTGATTAGTCCTCCCATTAGATTGTGATGTAACAACGCCATACTATTATGGAGCAATTTGTAGTATTAACTTTAAGTGAAGAAGTAGAATACCAGCCTGCCTAATGTATTGTCCCTGTTACCAAATTCCTGTCTTTTTTTCAACTTAACATTTCTATTGACACACAGTCGGTCTCTGCTTCACCTGCTTAATCTGTTATCCCACTCTTGAACTCTGAGTGACATGGTGGTCTGAAGAGATAGGACCACGCATTCCTTAGTCCCAGACCCATACCATTCATCAAATCATACAGTCCCATCTATTCTATTTCAGTTTTACTTAAAATTGAGTGAACATAAAACCATGTCTGTTCTTCATTGGAGAGTATTGTGTGGAATAGAAATAGTATAATAGCCTTATCCACCAACAGTAGTCATTTACATATTGGGGAAAAGCCAGCGTGTTATGTTTTATCAGTCGACGATTAATGGTGAAATGGGGCTTTATTATTTGAATTATAATATATGCATGGAAAATAGAAATGTGTCCTTTTCCAATTTTATTCCCACATAGTATTACTGGGCTCTTTCTTCCTGTGCGTCGTCTTGCAGAATAGATACTGTATGTAGGGTAATTGATATGCCTTAACAGAGGTCATAATTTGCATGACAATTAATGGCAGTAAATTAAATTGATATTCTGTGCACATCTCAAATGATTCCTTCAGACCTTTGTTTCCCTGCTTGGCCGAGCCTGGGTTCAGCTGCGAACCAGTTAGAAACATCTGGATGGTTAATAATTTGATAAACAGCTTATAGAAACACTCCCCAAATTATATTTTCTGAAGACCCTGCTTTTTTTCTTATGTCAAACAGTTGACGGTGGCTGGTCTTTTGTGGCTATTCTTCCATATACAAGTCTGTAAGGCTTTTGCTCACTCCTTTTACTATCACTTGGATTAAAAATCTGTTTTGGGGGGTCATTTAAACCCAGGGTATATCTGACGGTGAGATTACAGGTAAATGGACATTTTTAAAAGGTTGGCTATTGTGGGAAATCTTCTTTTAATATTAATTCTAAACAATGAATAAGTACAAAGACATTGTGATGATTCAAAACATTGAATACATACATGCAAAGACATTGTGATGAACAATAAATACAAAAAATAAGCGAAATAATCTCATGGTGATAAAGCAGAAGGTATAGCTTTTAATGCTCAATAGGAATAAACCTAATGTTTATATTAAGCCTAAGGGTAGGCCATCTTTTACAGGAACTCAGTTGAGTCCTACTGAAATTGCAAAGTGATTTCCCCTTACATTCCCAACAGAATGTATTCTGCATCAGAATATAAAAGCTTTCAAGTTCTAGGTATCGGCTAATTCAATGATCACTTGTTTCTATAATTGGCTTATGCCATCAGCAAATGAGATTTGACAAGCTTTCATCATTGTTTCAACAACTGGGTACTTCAGGTTAGCCATTTCCGTGGTTTGATTTTCACACAGTCATATGAAAAATCCCAACTGTGGACATATAATGGTATGAGCTCCCTTTGGGAGAAACTGGCCACCAGAAAATGTGTTTGTTTTATTGCCAATCATCAAAAAGGTGTGATATTCGGTTTATTTGGTAAAATACTTCATTGTGGATCCTAAAAAGCATGTGATGTGTGGATGCGTTCGTGCAGGGCACATTTACTAATGTTTACTAATACTTGTGGGGTTGTCAAGTGAAAGAAAGGCACAAAAATCCTCCATTATTAACATTGTGGCAGGCAAAGTTAATAAAGTACAATGGAGTGGGGATTGATGAGACATAGTTTCTCTGAAAGCTTTTCTCAAGGGTGAAGATTAAGAGGGAATTGGACACAGAGCGTCTCAGAAAAGAATGTCAAGATGCTGTGTCATTGCTGCCAGCAACTATAATTGTCCCACTACTCCAGGAGGGCTGCAGTACGGAGTAGTCCTCACACACACACACACACACACACACACACACTGAATGGGTGTGGTCTGAACCTAATTTGAAGACAAATCATTCTTTAGGTTGGCTATCTCATCAGGCTAATTATGTTTAATAATTCATGCTTCACGGTCGGAAACATGCTCCAGTGAATGTGAAGCAGTTTAATTGTGCCAAATTCATCTGAATTGAAAATACTCTGTTAAAAGCATGAGATGTCACCGGAATGTAACCTGCTTTTTAAAGTGTGAAAGGTGTCCATTATTAATGCACTACTGTCAATAATTATTTATGGTAGGCCATTTACAGACTACTATGAAATGTTTTTATCTCAGTGTTCAATGGGCAACTTTAGGCATTACATTGACAGCGATGTTGCACTTGATGATTTGAATAAGCATCAGCAAAGTCTCAAGAGCTGTGGACAATGGCTACAGTGTGGTTGAAACAAAGCCTTGTGAAAGACGAGTGCTGTTTGTTAGTGGCTCCAGCCGTGCAGCTCTTGTGATGTCACAGGTTGCAGAGTGGAGTCATTCTCCGTTCTTTTTCTGTACTACAGATCCTTGGCACAAGCTTTTTTTTAGAGGGGGGGTTGGAACGAGACATGATGCAGTAAGTCTAATGTTTTACTGACAGAAAGATGTCAGCAGTGTTAGTGTGGAGGGCAGTGGATGATAGCAGTATCGTGGTTAGTGTGGAGGGCAGTGGATGACAGCAGTATCGTGGTTAGTGTGGAGGGGAGTGGATGACAGCAGTATCGTGGTTAGTGTGGAGGGCAGTGGATGATAGCAGTATCTTGGTTAGTGTGGAGGGCAGTGGATGACAGCAGTATCGTGGTTAGTGTGGAGGGGAGTGGATGATAGCAGTATCGTGGTTAGTGTGGAGGGCAGTGGATGAAAGCAGTATCAGTGTTAGTGTGGAGGGCAGTGGATGATAGCAGTATCAGGGTTAGTGTGGAGGGAAGCAGATGACTGCAGTATCAGGGTTAGTGTGGAAGGCAGTGGATCATAGGCGCATAAGGGTTAGTGTGGAGGGCAGTGGATGATGGCAGTATCAAGGTTAGTGTGAAGGGAAGCGGATGACAACATTATCAGGGTTAATGTGGAGGGCATTGTAGCATTCTTAATACAACTACCTCACCTAAAATTTCTGCAACAAATAATTACTATGAGTAATATATTCATGTAACAATGGCAATAGTCTCACATTGCCATACCTCCAAGTCATGTTGAAATCCTCCCTTGGAAGGCTACCAGGGGCGATAATTAGGGTTTGTCAATACTGATATAAAGTATCATCTCGTTTCACATTAGCTGCAGACGGAACTGCGTGTCATTGGGAAACCTATATCGACAGCGAGAGACACAATCCACCCTGCTGTTTGACCCCTGCTCCAGCATGTCACATCCACATCAGGGCATTAGGAAGCATTTATTTGTTGTGTGCGTGTAATGGAGCCCTCGTTTTACACTCTCTCCAGCTCACACCGGGTTGACGGGGCCACTGGATGTTGTGCCTATCTGGGTTTAATCTCAGAGGTCAAATTATCCTCGAATTTCGAAACAGAATTCTGAATTGTGGAGGCAGGGATCAGTCCTGAGCCCACCCCACAGGTCTGCTCTGCTTTAAGCCACCCCAGTGATGTAAGGCCAGCTCATATAATGAACCCTGTCACCGCTGCCATTGCACCAATATCCCTGCAACACAGCGTGCATATTGATTGCAGATTGTGAGTGTGACTCTGTGCTTACGTGTGGCCCCGCGTGCACCGGTGAGAAGGAGCGAGATTCGTGCAAGCCTGTGTGAAAGTGTGCGTGTGTGTGTGCGCGCGTGAAAAGCGCGTGCGAGGCTTGTCCTGCTCCTGCGAGGAGACGGGGAATCGTGTTACTCTCCTACTGATTAGAAAGCTCATGCATAGGAAATCAGGACGAGACGCGGGTCCCCATCTGCCTGCAGTGCAGGTGAAAACATTTTACACATCAGCGGGCTAATGGATACATTCATAGGGAGCAGAGTGTGTGAGAGAGGGAGGGAGGGTGAGAGAGAGGGAGGGAGAGGGGGGAGACAGAGGTGAAGAGGGGTGGTAATGGACCTGGGCCAACGCCGGCCAGTTGCCCCGGTCAGGCGTTCACGCCGGATACCCGTGTATCCCGTAACACATAATATGCCGGGTCACGGGCTAACGAGCGTGGCCGCGCCCCCCCCCCCCCCCCCCCCCCCCGGCGCCGCCGGACTCCGCCCCTCGGTAAATACGCTCGTAAACAATTCCCTGGGTGAACCATGACCCCAACGCGTCCATTAAACAGGTAACGAGCTGCTCCCAGAATCAATACCCCCCCCGTCGTCGGCACCTCCCAGCCGGGCCGGGCGGAGAGCCGGCCGGGCCCCGGTTCGCTGCGCGCCTCTGTTGGGTGACCTTTCCGCGGCGACGAAGGACACGGCCCCCGTCTGAAGAGGACCGTTCTCGTACCGCAGAAGGCGCTGAGTGTCAGAACTTTCATTCGCAGCGAGCAAATGAACAGGCGTCCTCTGCATGCTAATGAGCAGCAGGCTATTTTCCACCTTTTTTATCTGAACATTATGCTCTTGACTTTGGAGAAGGTGGGAATTAGGTTGGACCTCAGTGTCAGACTGCCTGATGGCTCCGCTCAGGAAAACTGGTAATTGAAGCCGGTGGCTGCCGCGGAGGAGGTCTGAATTTGGAAATAAACAGTTTCAAGCACTGCACGTCATTTCTAGAGAGATGACATAGAGAATGGAAATGAGCTGTCTGGATCTAATGCGGTTTCACAGCAGGGAAAACCAGGGCCATCTTTTAGATAACAATTCCACTCATTAGGACTTCAATGCGGCCATAATGACGGCAGCCAGAGTTGCTAAATTTAGAGAGCGCAATTAGGAAACATCCACGCCCAAAGAACCAAAATGTATGCAGATGCACACGGAATCCTGTATGCTGTTGTAACTTGACATTGTGAGATGTCTCACAATGTCAAATATCAGCAATTGTGATGCCTAATTGCTTTGAAGGGTGAGTGAAAGAAGTGTGAAATGGCCTCCTACCGCAACTCTTATTGGCGTGGCAACTTTGTCATTATTGCTTGTTTATTAGCATAATGGGAAGTAGACCAATTATTTCTCCTCTCATTGGCAAAGTGACTCATTTGTGTTTGTTTCTCAGCTTATGTGTGACTTGTTGACGCGTCTTTGTGCGTCTGCGTGTGAAAAGCCCGCCTGTGTGACACCATACTTCTTGTTCCCATCTATTATGTAACATTGCACAGACTTCAAAATCATAATTAATGTTTCAAATTGGAGTAATTATCAAAGTACAGCCATAATCACTGGAGCTAAAGCTCCAACCAACGGCTGTTGCAACATATTGCAGTTCCGGTGAAATTAAAAGAGATAACAGAGACTAGGAGAAGGTGACTTCAGGAAGCAAAATTTTCTGCTGCATTTCTGGTGAGGTGACCTCTTCACCCAGTCTTCCGAACCCCCGTGGCGATCAACAAACTTCTGTATGTTCAGATGCTGGAGCCTGGCAGTAATCTGTGGCCGCTGCATCGCCCTCCTCTCCCTCATTCAATTTCCAAAGGATTATCAACAACAATGCATTTCCTCAGCAGATGTGCAAACTTTTCTCTGTCCCCTTTTACGCCGCTCACCCTCCCCC
>JACXGK010007837.1:0-24103 GCA_016801125.1 Novumbra hubbsi
ACACGGTGGTCTGTCCATCAAGGCACTTAACCCAAACCCTGAGCTGACACGGTGGTCTGTCCATCAAGGCACTTAACCCAAACCCTGAGCTGACACGGTGGTCTGTCCATCAAGGCACTTAACCCAAACCCTGAGCTGACACGGTGGTCTGTCCATCAAGGCACTTAACCCAAACCCTGAGCTGACACGGTGGTCTGCCCATCAAGGCACTTAACCCTAAGCCCTCCTCGGTCTCTGTCAATAATGGCTTACCCCACGCCCAAGGGTCTCAATGGGACTTGGGATTCAGGCGCTGTCATTCAGGGACTTAAACGCTACTTGGATGCCAATGAAAAAGGCACTAATTTAGTGCAATGACCCAGGGGTCGGAGGAGAGTGGAAAAAAGCGAGAGAAGAGTAAACAGAGAGATGCTAAGAGAATAGTAGACCAGTGGAGAGATAGTTAGAAAGACCATAATGAATGACACTGTTGTTCTGCCCCTGAGCAAGACAGTTAACAATAGTTGAGAATAATGTGTTCTTAGCACCTGCTAAGATAACCATTAGAATATGTAGAAACTAAACATTTCACATTACAACTCGCTGAGAGTGGGTCAGATTGAGACAAGGTGAGGAAGACATTTAATCGGTTTGATGTGTTCCATCTTGGTTTATTCGTTTTCTTTCTCTGTGCTTACAGATTAGGCCTGAGGTGTGTGATATCAACAAGAGATGTGTGGGTGGGTGTTTTTCCAGACATGTGTCAACTCCCAGCTTGCTGATAAGGTCCCGTCTAGGTCACAGTCACCTTGCCTCGTGGCATACCAACCAACCGACCTAGCTGACAATCTGAGCCAGCGATCTCCCAGCACTGAGCCAACCAATGAAATCTGTCCTCCACAGGGTGGTATCCACCCCCTGTAAAACACAAGATGATCAAATCAGCCCTGAGAGATGTTTTGTGGATGCTAAAATACAGACACAAATGTGCAAAGACACACAGGCATTCACACACTTACACACTCTGACCTGTACACACTCACACACACACACACACTAACACAAAACCATGGCACCTAATCTCACTCTACACTTTAGGAATGAAAAAACAATCCGCACCAAAGAACCTTTGGTGATTTAGGAATGCAATCTTTCTCTCAGCTTTTGTTACCACACTCGTCTCTTCCCTTCTCTCCCCTCCCCTCGAAACCATGTGACCTCTAGCTTTTACTTGAAAAGTGTGTCTTGTCTATTCCCCCTCTTTCTTGTGTTTTCTTTCTTGTTCTTCTTTCTCTGCCTCCCCCCCCCCCTCCTGCGGTTCGCCATTTTGTTTTTCTATTCCCAAAAGTCTTAGGGATCTGCTGTTTGGTTGGAAACATTCAGAAATATCTTCCCGTTGCTTCCTTCCTCTCCATCCCCATTTGAAGTGCCAGTGCCGACCACTTCTCCCACCCCGTTCCCACAATCCCCCTTCTCCCCATGTGGACTGGAAAGTAGATTACTCAGGGAAATGTCCATGGAGAGGAAGCTTAGAGTGTCAATAATACATAGGCTACGAAGTTATCTCTCCTCTACCCTCCTTCTCCCCCACCCTTCTCCCGCTCCCACTTTCTCTCCCATTTCCTCTATCTCTGTACTTTTCCCTCGTTCTCCATTCATCCTCGACTCTGAAACAGCTTGGCTCCAATCCCGTCCTCTCTCTCTCGTCCTCGAGCACTTTCCTATTCTGAAGTCATCCCTTCATTTTGCTGCATTCCCACCGTGTTACAGACATGGCCTCTCGTTCTGGGAGCTGCTGAATGGGATGTGGAAATGCTATCAGGATGCTGTCAGAATCAAACTCCAAACAGTCTGGATCCACATCAGGGCCATAGATGTATGGCAACTACAGAGAAGCCACCCCGGGGGCTCAGTGGAGAGAGAGCTGAGAGCAGACCGTGGTCTGCCTAAATCCTCCATCCATCAGAAGTCTGTCTCCTCTTCTCGCCTGCTACACATCTCTGTCTTAGAAGCCCTGAGTCACTTAACCTACTTCAGTCAGGTCATGTTGAATCATCTGACATGACAGTTACTCTTCTGGGTGTGAAAACAGTTCTCTAAGGAATAATAGGAATAGCAGAATTTGAAAAGCCAATCTGAAATACGTTTGAGAATAAATACCTCTCAGGGCCTTGGCATATTTCCACACGGTGGACACCCTGTATCTTTCTCTTGCCTCCCATTCTGTCTAATGGAGTGGCTAGGGTATTGTGCTGGCTGAAGATTGTGTTCGTTAGGTTCAAGCTACTTTACATGAACCTCCATTCATATTGTCAACCTGGTTTCCATTTGATGATCACTTCAATAACTACGTTCTCTTTTTCAATCTATTTCTCCAACATTTCGACCTGTTTCTACGTGCGAGGCGTTAATGGAGGTCTGTGTGCATACAGTTGACGGTAGATTTATTATCTAAGGATAAGGAAGAAGGAGAGGGGATGAAGAGCGCGATGAGAGGCGCCGAGACTTCTTCGTGTAAGTCCAGAGTGTTCCTATGTCTTCGTTGGCAGTGTGAAGGCTACGGGAATTTACAGTGTCTGTGTGCATCACATCACTGGGATGTGCTGGTCTCCCAATCCAACCTACTGCTTTTCAACACAGAGTTGTCTATTTCCCTTCCCCTCCCTCGGAGGCTGTGTAAATGGCGTGGCCTTGAAGCAGCCAAGCCAGAGCTTCATAAGGCAACAGCAGAGCGACCAGAGTGTAAGCAATGTTGCTGTCCGTGGTGCTGGAATACACTCGATGACTGAGTAACTGGAGGAGCTGTCCTTGGTGCTGGACAAAAACATGTTTTTCTTGTAGGTATTTGCTCCCGTGTGTATGTGTTTATTTCTGTGTGTGTGTGTGTAGTCATGTGAAAAAGAAGGTAAATCCCTAAAAAGTTATATATTTTTTAAAACATTTGGACACTTTTTAATCACATTCATTAATAAACCAGACCCAATTTAGCAAATCACACATTACAATTTAACTTTTTCTGCAAGGAAAATAAACCGTACTGCAATGTCCTAATGCAGAAGGATTTAGTAGACCGCAACCTTTAACATAATATAAAATGGCTAAAATTAGGTGTACCAAAACAGGTGCAAATGATTAGAATGTTGTTTTGGGGTGGCTCGTTAGGGTCCAGCCTTCCGTAAATATTAGAAACTTGAAGCTGAACCAAACATGTATCCTACAACAGTACAATGACCCAAAATAAACTGAGGGTTGTGGAATGGCCAAGTCAGAGCCCAGATCTCAATTTCGTGTAAATGCTGTGTGGGAGTTTGACGTGGGCCCTTGTACATATTTTAAAGATTTACTGGTTTCTAACTCACAATCAAAATAAAAGTAAACAATTCAAATCCCAGACTGTTCCCACTTGCGTGAATGTCATCACGGCTACTCATAATGTGACTCATTCGTGTGTATATCCCTCCACAAGCCATGTGTGCAGCCCCGACAATGTCTGGGCATGCTCCTGATGAGACTGTGGAGTCCTGTGGGATCTCCTCCCAGACCTGAATCGGGGCATCAGTGAGCTCCTGGATAGTCTATGACACTACTTGGTGGCGTCAGATGCATCGATACATAATGCCCAGAGGTCCTCAATTGGATTCAGATCTGGGAAACGTGAGGGCCGGTCAATGGCGGCAATGCCTTTGTCATCCAGGAACTGCCTACACACTCTGGCCACATGAGGCCTGGCATTGTCCTGCACCAGGAGGAACCCAGGGCCCACTGCGCCAGAGTAAGATCTGACGATCTGACAATGAGGATTTCACCCCGGTACCTAACATTGGTCAGGGTACCATTGGCTAGCAAGTGGAGGTCTGTGTAACCCTCCAAGTACATACTGACCCACCACCAAACTGGTCATGCTGGATGATGTTGCAGGCAGCATAACGTACAGCACGGCATCTCCAATCCCTTCCACGTGTGCTCATTGTGAACCTGCTCTCATCTGTGAAGAGAACAGAGCGTCAATGTCGGACCTGCCAATTCTACTGTTTCTGACAGTTTGGTAAGAAACATACACACCGGTAGCACACTGGAGGTCATTTTGTGTGACAAGTAGTGACAAGGACACTAGCAAAAAACTCGAGATTAATCATTCTTGAAGGAAACGGAGAGCAATTATTGTCTGTGGCCACCACCTGCAAAACCTTTTCCTTTTTGTGGTTGAATTGCTGTTGCACCTGTTGTCATTTTCATTTGCACCCAATTAGGTGACATTAATTCACAATCACTTATGGTTCCTAACTTGATTAATATCACTGAAGTTTAATTGACTAGATGTTATACTGTGATGATTATGTGTTGTATGATATGTATATATGTATGATGTATGTACATATGTATGTTTGTATGATGTATGTATGCGTGTATAAATGTTTTATGTATGTTTCTATGTATTTATTTATGATGTGTGTATGTATGAGTGTGTCTGATCGATTTGTTGAAAGTGTACTGTACAAGCTTAATGTCACAGCCTTTGTATGTTTGCATGTATGTCTGTAAGTATGTTTGTATGATGGATATATGTTTGTATGATGTTTGTATTCATGAGTGGACCAGATCGATCTTTTGAATGTGTAATGTACCAGCTGCAGGTTGTAGCCATACTTTTGGAAGATCTGTCGTTGCTTCTCTTCTCTTCCCTCGATTCCCTCCATGGGCATGCAGGGTCACAGATGGAAGGCCCTCTCCAGACACAATGGCCCAATATGATATGCATTGATCTCAGCTTACGGCTCAATTGACCAATAGATGTACTATAGCTATGTACTGTAGCTGTGTTTTGTAATGATCTTGTCCCATTATAACAGCGGGGGGTGGGCTTCTATGAAACCTCTGATTAATTTCAACCTGCTCTTTTATTGGTAGGAATTATCAATATTTGTTATATCCACTATCTATAATACCATTCGCATTTTCCGGAACATTCCGGTTCTTAAAATAGCAGCGCTGTGGAGTTAGGAGGTAGAGAGTACTAGAGAAAGGAATATGGATAGAAAGGGAGAGAGCGAAAGAGATGCGACATAGAACGATGGAAAGATGAGCGAAAGAGGGAAAAAATGACTGCGGTTGCAGTGAAGAGGACGTCTATTAGGCCAGTGGAAAGACGAGAAATATTGGCCTGTACATATACCGGCCCATGTAGTTTGTCCCTGTCAAGATCTTAAATAGAAGCAGAATCTATTATTCATACATTCTATAACTGACAATAAATGTTAGCTGCGGCTATGCAGGCCATTGAAGGACAGTGGACTCCATACGACGGGAGTTGAGATTGGACCTAATTAGTGACCCTGAACTGACCTCATCCTGACCATAAAAATGAAAAATCATTGGCTCGAATGAAACCCTTTCTGTAAATTCAACAATGAAGCTTTCAATCCAATCGAAAGGTCGTAAATCCAGACCTTTGAAAAACCATGTCGAAGGGATAACAAATCAAGCACACACGCTAGTTAAATAACGGCCACAAGTGAAACCAAATGATCCCGCGGTCGCTCATCCTGGACTGCAGCAGAACCACAAAGGCCTCTGGAGCCTGCCCCATGCTGGTCCTCAGGCAGCCTAATTCTAGAGCCTCGCTGTGGGTGACACCAGACTAAGCATGTGCCTGAGCAGGCGGAGTGCTTCGGTGATAATTGACTGAGGGAACGCACTTCCCATACCAATGAACACGGTGACAATCTCCGGCCTGCTTGCGCAAATGGCTTTAGCCGCGTCTAATGGCGGGGCAAAAATAAAATGACTTGCCAAAAGACAAAAGGCACAGGAAGTAATGTGTGCTTTCCAAGCCCGGCTCATTTTCTCGACCAGAGTGATTATGTGGACCCCCCGAGGCTCCTGGGATTGAATGTTTTACAACGGCGGAGAGAAATGAGACAAGAAACTCTCAGCGAAAGTTTTCTCATTTCAGTGTGTGTTCCAGGGTCTGCGGGGAGTGTCTGGGGACCGGAGACGTTCCGTTGTAAATGTGTCATTTGGTGATCAGTGATTTTGACAATAGGAACTTCTCTCCACGTTTAGCCCAAAACAAAACACCATGTGAACCGAGCAGAGATGATGGAATAAATATGGACTTTCTTTCCCCTTGATCATCTCCCGTTGTTTCTTCGCTCTCGGTGGAAGTGCGTGTGGCTGGAACGAGAAGGGAGTCTGATGCTGGCGGTTGTCTGGCTGACCATTGGGGCGACATGACGAGACTGTCATCCACTTTGCTCCTCTCCACCACCAGCCTGCATGTGTGTGTGTGTGTTCTGCTCCACGATGTCTCTTCTGGCATGCACCCGGCACCAGCTCTCTTACTTCTTCCTTCCTCATCCTCCAAAAGCACACACCGATGCCTTGAAGCTTTTTATAATAATAAAGAAAAGCTCAAGACAAGGGAACATTTAATAAAGGGAATGCTGTACGATGGACTATTTGAACATGGGGGAAGGGGGTGTGTGTGGTTACAAGTAGTTTTTTTTTTCAGCGTAGTTCAGTGAATAGAATAGAAATTAGATGATACGTTTCCATGAAAGTTGGCAAAGTAATTTTCTCTCAGACAGCCCCTTGTCTATTCCTGCAGCGTGGGAACGTCAACACCTGTTTCCCTAAGGTCCTGACTCCCTAACCTTCCTCCTCACTGCACAAGGAACGCCAGGCACATGCAAAGAACGTTACCGGCATCTTTCTGGGACCATCAAGAGATACATGTGGCTCTCCCAGTGTCTCTCATTCAGAACTTGTGGAATTACCATGGAAACCGAGTCGTCTCTAGCTCTTTCTCTCCATCACTGTCAATCGCTGGTTCATTGCTCCGACGCTCATTGAGAAAGGAATCGGTGTGGTCAGTTGCAGTTCTGAAACGTTCGTGCTGGTCGTGGATGGGTCCATTCCCAGAGACGGTCCTGTGATGCTCCGTGCTGCTTGGACAAGGTGGTAGTCTTGACCACCCCGGAGGGGACGTGATGGGACGCGCAGAGAAATCATTAGGAAGAGTTGGGTTTTAGGTGGCCACTACTGTGCTATTGGTTATGCAAGAGGCGCTACAGTCATTTATACAATCATTGAGGGACACAAGCAGACCCACATACACATAAATGAAAGGTCCTTTCACTCCTGGGCCTATAATATCCAATTCAATACGTGTTCTTTTAAAAAAAAAACAACAACAACAACGGCAATGTGTTTATTAGGTGACATTGACATATAATTTGTTTTGACTCTGATTTTAGAGTAGGATGTTTTTCTCCTGTTGAGCGGAGGGATGGGAGATGTATATTAATGTGTATGCTTAACATGGTGCTGTGTGCGGAATGAAATGTCTATCAGTAACAACAACAGTTTAGTTGTTTGTAGAGTTCTGGTATGTGTTTTGTGATTTGTGTCAATAATAAAGGGATCAGAACATGAAGGCACGATCGGAATTCTGATTACATAATCGATCGGTGGCAAAGACAAAGTAGCCTCACATAAAGAGGCAGAATGAAGTCATTCGGTACCCACGGTAGCTTTTTATGGTACAATTAAGCGTTTAATTAATTAAATGAATGCTGAAATAAATGCTGAAATTAACCTGATAACTAGTTTATTTGTATTGCCATGACTATTCTCTGTCCCAGCTCTCCCAGAATAGACCAGTCCAGATGGACATACGCCAATGGAAATTGCAATAGCGTAATTTTGGATTTCTCAGCCCACTGGCCAATAAACAACACACACACAAACACACGTCAGCATATTCGTGCATAGAAAACAAACACACTTTAATTTAAACGGGCAAGAGTGTGCATCGCATGAAAGGGCGGCTTCTGACCTGCGGGCGCACTACTCTCTTGCGATTTCATTTGTAGTCGCAACACGCAACCACTAGTTAATTGTCAGGTTAATTGTTACCTGACAGGAAAAGAAAGATTAGTCATTTCTAGAGAGAAGAGCAGACAAACTCTCGTCTGCTGGCCCAATCATGTCATCAAGTCTGTTCTATCTAACAAGCGGGTGATTTGAGTAAACATTTTCACTGAAAACAAATTGTCTACAAAAACAATGCGGTCTTGAATTTAATTTTGAGTTCCATGTGTGTCGTTGTCAGGTGATTTATTATTGTAACCACCACATTGATAGATAATCGTAGCACATTCGGCCAGTTGAATATGCCTGTTGTAGGGCCTCAAATCATGGCTATAACGATAATTTTGGATATCATACATGGACATTGATAGCTTTGTTCTGAATTAGAAAATTGCTAAATAATCCAGCCCCTACTCTTTTCACCTAAAAAAAGTTTCCACGAATATGCCTTCTTGTTTTTTCTACTGCTGAACCTTAAATATTGAGCTTAACCTCTGTTTTTGGCTGGTTATTTGTTACTGTCGTGGAAAATACTTCAGTTCCCAACTCAAAAGGATGCAAGAACTTCGGAGGTTTTGGAATCAAATATACTTTAATGAACGTCATCATAAAGCCGGGCAGTTTCTGCAGAAAATACCAACGGGCAACTTCGGAACACAAACATTTATACCATGTCTTGTCTCGTGTCCCATTCAACAGACCCTCCCACTCATGACACGCTCTAGGCGGTCCATCCTTCTTGATTACTAAATACCTCCCGCCCCTAAACACTTGGTGGTACTGCGTCGTGGTGGGGGTTTGGGAAGTAATGCAACTCATGAACTCCCCTCCCCTGACCTCGAAATATCCCAAAGACCTAGGAAGAGTTACAACAGGCAGATAAAATAGCAATTAGCTGCATTCCCAGAAAACAGATCCAAAGTTTGACCAGAGAGAGAGATCATGGTGTCATCTGGTAAATTGTATGACTTTACACTGTGTCCGAGTGCTCGTATTATTATTCAGGGCATACTTGATTTTATGAATAGATATTGATTAGAATTATTTATATATTTAACATGCAGTTCAATATATTAATTGCTTATGAATATTTGACAGCTTATTGATTATTAAAATGTTATTTATAAAATGCTATGGTTACTTAATTGATTCCTTAGTGAATTCATTATGTGGATATGTGAAACACAAAAATTCCCCTACATTACACATCGACCAACGTAACCTTTATGACGGCATAATAGTATTATTTTCAAAATTAATTATTATGATAAGAGCTTTCAGATAAAAACATAAGACGTGTTGATGTGGGGGTGGTGTTTGGTGATATGAGCGAGGAGAGAGGGAGCTGTAAACTATGAGTAAAAAAGATTATGAATCCTTAATTCCTCTGCCCGTGACGTAACAGTCTAGTCCCGGGGAGCGTTGGTCTCTGGTCCCGTCTACAGTTACTTATGCATCGAACAACCAACGAACGAGCAGTGTTAACTAGCCTATACCGCTCTGCTTCTCGTTTTCTTCCTGCACATCTTTCCCCGCATCGCTTTGCGTAAAGCCTTTCCTGTTCGTATTGTTCCTCTTCTCTTTCGCTATCTTTTAGTTTGCACCTGACATATAGGTGAATATTTTTATACGGGTGTAAGAAGAGGAAACGTTGGGACACGTTGAATTGAAGAAGCTTGTGGAAAAGCGGAGAGGACGAGAGACAGAGAAAAGGAGTGTGTGAGGCCAGTGTGCCGGTCTGATATTTCGCTGATACAACGCCATGAAGATGCAGAGAATTGCTGAGGTGATGCTGTTTATGGCCGGGGTTGCTTTGGGTCTGTGCGCTGCTCACACCGGCAAAGGTAGGTGAAGGGCAATTTGACGCCACCCTAACCGCCCTGCGTGGCGCGCTCCCTGTCACTTTGCAATGTGCCTATTTTAAGACGAGAGGATGGGAGGGAACATTTTGGTGGACATGGTCCATATTGGAGTGTTTCTGTGTTAAGGTTGGTCTGTGATTAATTTAGAGACCATCATAGTATATAGTTAGATTGCTGTGGTTTTGGCGGTTAGGGCTGGTGTAGGTTTTTGGAGGCAGAGTCACGGAGGGGTCTCTCTCTGAGTGAAAGCGCCGCTGGGACATGGAAAGCAAATCCGTTCCTAATAGTCACTTGTCAGGGTGCGTAATGCGGTGGCATTGAGTTTAACAATTTGTTGAAGTTGTTACTGTGAAATCTGCCTATGGACGTAGTCACAAATATTACCATCTGAAAGGCATGTTAGAACCGGTAATCTCAAATCGATTTTAAAATAAGGGAGTGAAGATCCATAGTTTGGGTTGAGGTATGAGGTGGCAAGTATAGTAGATATGCGCCTGAACGGTTATTGATAATTATGCCATAATGCCTTAATGGGGATTTCAATGCGTGTTCAGTAGGTAAATGGTAATCCCATGTTGATATTGATAAACCTGTTCTGAGATTCTTGCGTGGATTTCAAGTGACAGTGATGTTTATGCTGATAGAGATGTTGCAGCCGCTGAGTAGTTATTACAATACGTTTTATTATTCGTCCGGTTTTTCAACGTCATAACAGGCGTATCATAACATGGGTTAATAGGCTAATGATTTCATTGCAGAATTGTGGGCAATTCATTTATATTGCTAATGACTGTTATTGCGGACTGCTATCCCTTGGTGAACTATATACGTCTGTGTTATTGCACATCCGAGACTAGCTGCTCTCAAGCGGCTCACATGCCGCTCAGGTGCCGCAGGTAAACTGGCAGATCTGGCACCCGGCGGTAACCTAGACGCTAATAAACTCCCTGTTCACTGTGGCTGCTGTTTGGGGAGCTGTCACTTTGGCAGCATTGGCAGTCGCTGTTCGCCTGCTCCCCATGTGTCTTATAGAAAGCAGCCGTTGCTTATTATTTGACATGCGTCCGATGATCCAATTTCTTCCTGTTAACTGCGTAGCAGAATGGATACCTATGCAATATGCCCATGACCATGAGTAGGGAGGTCAAGTTTCATCTGCACCTTCATTTGTTTATTATTATATCCCGACCCTGAGCAGGGCTTAAATCAACGCATGTATGTGTGTAGGTACTGTGTGTGTATGCGTGTGTTTTTGATGGGAAAGAGAGAGACGTGTGGAAGGGGTGTTGAATATTTGTAGTATTATGCATGACTCAAAGCAGAGTATCAGACACCCCTTAGCCACGGCATGTTGGCAGCATAGCGCAACCTCATAGATGCCTTTTGACTATTATAAACTTCTTACCAATGCAATTAGAAGAGTAACACATTTTTCTCATATTGTTATGCTTAAGCAATAGGCCCAATAAGGTATGGTATATAGTTAATATACCACGGCTAACAGCTGGTTTTATGCACTACGCATCACAGAGTGCCTGGACACGGCTTAGCCGTGGTATATTTGCAATAAACCTCAAACACCCTCGATATGCTTTATGTTAGCCAATCAGCACTCAGGATTCGAAGCACCCAGTTTATAAATTCTGATATACCACAATTGCAAACATCCATTAAGACATGAACAATTAAGTATATCATGGTTACAAGAAAACTTGTAACTGTTCCAATTGCTTTGCCAACAGGTTTATATTAGCAATGTTGGTTTGTGGTATATTGCCAGTATACAGCAGCTTGGGGCTGTATCCAACCATCCTGTTGTGACCAGCCATTTGCTCTGGTACAGTATATTGATTATGTACCCTCCGGCCAGAATATAGTAAGCTGTCCGTAGTGATTGGGATTTAAGGCTTGAGTGTGTTTGCATGCAATGTCCAGGGCACTGACGTTACCAATACTGTTGGTATTTGTTTGTAACTGGATAGATGGCCTGTCACCAATTCCACCCAGCAATGTATGTTGACTTCGTGCATTTGTAGATAGCGTTTCTCAGGACTGTGGGGCCTTTTGAGCCACTGCTTGGCTGCAAAGTAAACAAATTACAAGCGAGTCAATGGGGGTGGAAATGTGAGCACACCACGGTTCTAATTGAGTCCCCAGGGTTGCAACACAGCTCTGCTAAATTTGGAAGAAAATGAAAGCCCATTGTTTGAGATATGTGCTTCCATCTTAGCCCACAAGAGACATTTTTCATTTCCATCTTTAACTTCCATCATTTTATTTCCATCTTTTTAGCCCGAGAAGCGCTCACGTTAGCGATTCAGTAATATTCTCAACATTTGATTATTTCTTTCCTTTTCGGAAAAGCTTTCCATAAAACAATTGAACACTGCGTCTACTTGTTTCAAACCTGAGAGAGCTGTGGTTCTTCAGGACAAGTTTCAGACGCTCTCTTCCTCTCCCTTGTAATTTTCTATTTCGCAACCTTCAGTCTCAAGAACCGTGGACGATTGAGCAACATGCTTTAATCGAATTTACCCTCAAGAAATCCACCAAAAACCTAGAGATGTTTGTTTTGTGTGTGTGTGTGTATATGTGAACATGGTTATGTACATTTTGTGGCCTTTAATGCGTGTGTACATGTTGACAGGAGCCAAATATGCAAAACCGCAAAGAGGTGGCAATGTTGATTACAAAGGCATTATTGCATTCATCGATGCATGCTGTGGCTCAAACGATTTCCCCCACAACCCACCATGACTCCCCCGTAGCCGTGAGCTGGTGAGACATTTTTTGGCGTTTTGAGTAAAAAACAGTGTTTTTTTTCTCCTTTCCAAACTGCCCGGAGCCATGCTTTTGGGTAATGCCCATCAATATGAACTCTGAATTTAGATAGCTCATTACCAACAGCATGTGCATTTTCATATAGCTACCCTCAGCTTCTGTTTCTACCAAAGAACCTTCTGCTTTACACTTTTGGAAATAAACCCACCGCTGTTATTTGTCAAATCAGGAAGGATACCATTTAGTAAAATGCCAAGACTCTGCCTCTAGAGGGAGCTAAGTATTATCTGGTCCATGTTTCAGTGTTTTGGAGAGAATAGACTGTTTAGTTACTGCATGTTCAGTCTCCAAGCGTTGTATACACCAATGTGAACATTGCTATCATAAACGGAAACATTCACCGTCATTGTAAAATGTGTTATTATTTTAATATAAGCTTGTGCTACACTTCAGCTTCAGAACAAATGACCAATTTGTGATGATATCATTCATTATAAGAGGTAGCCTATTCTACATAAGTCATTTGTGATGGCTACAACAATCACACTAGTGGCAGTTGAAATTGAAGAAGACAATGAAAACGGTGCTGCACGTTTACTGAACAGCAGAAACGTCTTTCAGTCTTTCGTGTGGTCCGAGTCCATCAGTACCTCCTCCATCACCACTGAGTTCGGTCAGTGTCTGTCCCCGGCAGAGGTAAACTGCAACATTTGTACAGTCTGCAGAAAGATCCAGCGTCCGTCACCCTCTCTCCCTCAAGGTCCTGCCTGACTCCAGGGCAATAAACGCCTGCAGGCTAGATCATTGCTGACCCCTCTCACCCCTGTCGCCCACCGTTCCAAACATTCCCACCCGGGAGGTTGAGGGCAGGCGGTCAGTCATTAAAAATCCACAACCTGAATGCTTTCTTTTTCTGTGCTGTGAATCTCAGTAACTGGCCACCTGTCCCACGGAGACTTATACCACTATGCTCCTCATGGAAGGTCATCTCCGAACGGTTAACTGTGAATCAAACAGCTGCACTGTACTGCTTTTAAAACTGTACTCATCTAGATACAAGTACTGGACCTATTTACTTGTTAATGTGTATATCAACTCTATGTTAATGTGTAAGATACTTTCTATCTGCTCATGTTACATCATCTCGTTGTCTCAGTCATTAGATATAAATGAATGTCAACTTGGCATAAACTCCATGAATGTGGTGTACAACTCGCAACTCCATTGCAAGTACATTTATGGGGTGTTTGTACATTTAAGACACAGAATAAGGCGATTGTGATTCTGTAAATATATTGTTAAGATCCGGCGATCTCAATGTTGACGTCTTTACAGTCCAGCTCTGTACAATTTGTTAACATGTGTGTATGTGTGTTCGTTTCCTGTGTGTGCGTGTGTCTGTATTTATGAGTGAAAGAAAAAGCAGGAGAGCGAGTGAAAGAGGACCCCGTCGTCCAATAAAAGAGGGTCGACAAAAAACAAGCGGCTGATTTATCTCCTCATATTTGAGAGAGGAGGTGCATTATGGGAGTGCTCTATAAATCCTTGGCCGAGCCAGTGACACAGGAGACGGCACAGATCCCGCTTGCCGCGTTGCGAATGGAAAACCATGGCTCAACATGGAGTGGGATGTGCTGTCACTTGCCTGATCTCCGACATGGCCTATCTGGCTGGCGGGGTTTTGGTTTATCCAGTGGCATTACCTCACCGATGTCCAGTAAAACAAAAACGCTCCCACACATATTATCCTATGACCTCGTGTCGCTTATGTCAGACCTCAGTGGAATGTCTCAGTGCGGATATGTGATGCACCAGTGTGGACATTACAACGTATGCAGTTTCTCCCCACTGAATTCAGACGAGAAAATAGGTCAACTACGGTGAGCTTATAGTCCGTGGATACAGCTCCTGTGACCTATGGGAAACCCTACTGGCTTTTTAAGGTACCTATAGAGTCCTTTCTCCTGCTCCTCCCCGCTCCCACCGTGAATACCGTGTAGTGTTCAGCGGGAGCATTTGTGTGGGGGGAATGATATCGGAAGGACCCCGTAAGCCGACTTATCCTTTGTCGGACGGAGGGTCCATTAGTGACGATTAACCCACTCTCGCATGGATTGCTATTAAGACTATTGAATAACCAACACAGACCTTTACACACACCTCCACACACATTGTATTGAATAACCAACACAGACCTTTACACACACCTCCACACACATCCTGCGCCTCCCCTTCCTTTCGTCGCCAGTTTTCCGTAGGTGAACCATAGGGCACTGTGTGTGTGTTGTGGTCGGGGACTTGGTTAATCACAGTGAGCAGGTGAGCCTTCTCGCTAGCCTCCTGGCTCCGGGCGGCTGGCCACGCTTCTCACCAGAACACCCTCTGAGGCCCGTTGATTCAATCTCAGTGGGGTGAAGAAGGTGGAGTGAGCGTGCCTCATGTGCGTTGAGGAAAGCACCGGAGGCTTTTCCAGAATGAAGGCAGAACATCCTGTGTCTATTAAAGCTTTCCCCTAGGATGGTGGTGTTGGTGGGGGGGGGTTGTTTAGCAAGGTAAATTAATTATACAAGCAATTAAAGACAGGCTGAGAGTTGTCTCCTGTCACCTATTGGTCCTTCACACGCACTCTTAAACACCCAAAGACAACGGGCTAACCAGCGTGTCATCAGATCCTCCACTTCTGGTGCAGCTTCCTTCAATTCATTTGTCCCAAGCTCACCAGAGCTTTCTGTACATCTGTCTAAGCTGACACTGGTCAAATCTTTCTCTTACTTTACACACACTGGACACACGCACAGTCAGTCAGTTTATCTCAATACTTTGTTGTATACCCTTTGTTGGCAATAACAGAGGTAAAACATTTTCTGTAAGTCTTCACAAGGTTGTCACACACTGTTGCTTGTATTTTGGCCCATTCCTCCATGCAGATCTCCTCTAGAGCAGTGATGTTTTGGGGCTGTTGCTGGGCAACACAGACTTTCAACTCTCTCCAAAGATTTTCTATGGGGTTGAGATCTGGAGACTGGCTAGGCCACTCCAGGACCCTGAAATGCTTCTTACGAAGCCACTCCTTTGTTGCCCGGGCGGTGTGTTTGGGATCATTGTCATGCTGAAAGACTCAGCCACGTTTCATCTTCAATGCCCTAGCTGATGGAAGGAGGTTTTCACTCCAAATGTCATTCATTCTGTCCTTTACACAGATCAGTCGCCCTGGTCCCTTTGCAGAAAAACAGCCCCAAAGCATGAGGTTTCCACCCCCAAGCTTCACAGTAGGTATGGTGTTCTTTGGATGCAACTCAGCATTCTTTGTCCTCCAAACACGACAAGTTGAGTTTTTACCAAAAAGTTCTATTTTGGTTTCATCTGACCATATGACATTCTCCCAATCTTCTTCTGGATCATCCAAATGCTTTCTAGCGAACTTCAGACGGGCCTGGACATGTACTGGCTTCAGCAGGGGTACACGTCTGGCACTGCAGGATTTGAGTCCCTGGCGGCGTAGTGTGTTACTGATGGTAGGCTTTGTTACTTTGGTCCCAGCTCTCTGCAGGTCATTCACTAGGTCCCCCCGTGTGGTTCTGGGATTTTTGCTCACCGTTCTTGTGGTCATTTTGACCCCACGGGGTGAGATCTAGCCCCAGATCAGGGGAGATTATCAGTGGTCTTGTGTGTCTTCCATTTCCTAATAATTGCTCCCACAGTTGATTTCTTTACACCAGGCTGCTTACCTATTGCAGATTCAGTCTTCCCAGCCTGGTGCAGGTCTACAATTTTGTTTCTGGTGTCCTTTGACAGCTCTTTGGTCTTGGCCATAGTAGAGTTTGGAGTGTGACTGTTTGAGGTTGTGGACAGGTGTCTTTTATACTGATAACAAGTTCAAACAGGTGCCATTAATACAGGTAACGAGTGGAGGACATAGGAGCCTCTTAAAGGAGAAGTTACAGGTCTGTGAGAGCCAGAAATCTTGCTTGTTTGTAGGTGACCAAATACTTATTTCCCACCATAATTTGCAAATAAATTCATAAAAAATCCTACAATGTAATTTTCTGGATTTTTTCTCTCATTTTGTCTTTCATAGTTGAAGTGTACCTGTGATGAAAATTACAGGCCTCTCTCATCTTTTTCAGTGGGAGAACTTGCACAATTGGTGGCTGACTAAATACTTTTTTCCCCCACTGTACGTAAGTATTCACAACCTTTGCTCAATACTTTGTTGAAGCCCTTTTAGCAGCAAATACAGCGTCAAGTCTTTTTGAGTATGATGCTACAAGCTTGGCACACCTATTTTTGGTCAGTTTCTCCCATTCTTCTTTCCAGGACCTTTGAAGCTCCATCAGGCATGATGGGGAGCGTCGGTGCACAGCCATTTTCAGGTCTCTTCAGAGATGTTCAATCCGGTTAAATTCTGGACTCTGGCTGGGCCATTCAAGGACATGCACATACTTGTCCCATATTCACTCCTTTGTTATTTTGGCTGTGTGCTTAGGGTCGTCGTCCTGTTGGAAGATGAACCTTTGCCACAATCTGAGGTCCATAGTGCACTGTAGCAGGTTTCCACCAAGGATGTCTCTGTACATTGCTGCATTCATCTTTCCCTCTCTCCCAGTACCTGATGCTGATAAACATCCCCACAGCATGATGCTGCAACTGCCATAGTTCACTGTTGGGATGGTATTGGCTAGTTAATGAGCCGTGCCTGGTCTCCTCCAGCCATGACGCTTGGCATTCAGGCCAAAGAGTTCAATATTCTTTTCATCAGACCAGAGAATTTTCTCATGGTCTGTAAGTCCTTCAGTCCTTTTGGCAAACAGGTGGGTTGTAATGTGCCTTTTACTGAGGAGTGGCTTCCATCGCTTTACGTAACTTGCGAATGATTTAAGTCTGGTCGACAACCCTTTGATCGTTTTCTGTCCACTGAAAAACTGAAGTATTTGCCACACATTCGATTCAAAACAACTAGCGTGTGCTTTTTAGGTATTTAACTAGAAGCATTTGCTTCAAGTTGAGATGACACATAATGTTTCGCTTCATGGTTACTCCATCTCCTGCACAATGCGACATTTCAGGCTGCAAGGCAACAGAAGATGAGCATTTTGAAAGTCGTCACCGACTGTCTATACCCAATGGACACAACAAAAAACATTAACTGTATTGCTGCAAAACAGTTGGTCTTTTTGCTCCGGCTTTGTTGTTAGCACCTGATCATTTCTAGAAGAAACAGTCCCTGTGAAAACAGTGCCACTACATTGAGGATGACTGAAATACAGATTTCAAATTCTATCGCCCCTCGGTGGAGACATTTTCCTCCCACTAGCCCCGGTCTTGTTTGTGCTTGTGTGTGTGTGGGTGGCTGTAATGTGATTGTGTGTGTGTGTTTGTGTAGGCGTGTGTAATGTGAGTGAGCAGTGTGTCTGCCAACTCCCTCTCTTTCTGTAAGTGAATAGCATATGGAAGGACAACTGTTGCCTTCATACACAGATGAATTAAAATGACCCTCAGATAAGAAACCAGATACGGCAGTGATTAGAGTTAACACCGCCATCTAAGTACCAGCACACTGGCGTGGCATCGGTGGATCTGTGTGTGTGTATCAGGGTGTCTGTGTGTGAATTAGGGGTGTCTGTGTGTGAATACAACATTAAAGTAACAATTGTATCTCAGTGAATTTGTAATCCCTGTAGTTTAGCATCACCGCTGTATGGGTGCTTACTGTAATTGTAATAGAATCACGTCTGATTCAAGCGTTCCATGGCACTTTCTGTTTGCATGGGTTCTGCTGTTTGAGTTCTTGTCTTGATCAATTGTGTTTGTGTTTATATATAGTTATTTAGGAATTAGTGAACATGCATGCACATTTATTTATTTATATTTGCTTGGGTATGTTTTCTATACGTCAGTTGCAATTGTGCATAGTGACTTTCTAAAGGCCACATAATAAACTGCATAATAGTCTACAGGATGTGCCAGTTCCCAAAGACAGGGTCTAAAGGTGGGGGCTGCCATGTCCAGTGCACCGGTAAAAAGCCCACGGACCTGCAGGACAAGGGGTCCGTGAGCAACCAGAACAGCAGACCCCACAAGAACCAGAAGGGTTCTGGACCACTGGACAGTATTGTTGGTCGGACTCTCGAATACGCCCCAATGGGGGTTCCGCAACGGTGCCGGTAGACCGTAGAATCCTAGACAACACTGACAACCACTGTCATAGCCCCCCCCCCAAAACACATATTCAGGCGGGAAGTATCCACCAATACCCTCCCTCCCTGGTCCTTCATTCACCCGCTGTGTAGTTTGATAGGTCTGTCTGTCACAGCTGATGGATGGAGGCAGGACACAAGCGCAGGGGGAACGGGGGGCATTTAATAGATAATAACAAAAGAAACACAAGACTAAACAGAACACCTGAAAGACAGACAAGACACAGTGGGAAAGGACAGAACATCTGGAAGATAAGACACACCCCAAACAAAGACAGACAAGACACAGTGGGAAAGGACAGAACATCTGAAAGATAAGACACACCCCAAACAAAGACAGACAAGACACAGTGGGAAAGGACAGAACATCTGAAAGATAAGACACCCCAAACAAAGTGTAACGACCTAGCCAGCGCAGCCGTGTTTCATGTTGCCGTTTGTTTTGTTGAACTCATGTTTCGTTAACGCACCCCGAATTCACTGCCAATAATCCCAGACACCTGTTATTCATTTTGGTTGATGGCGTGTGTATATATGTGCCTTAATTTAGTCCGTCGGTGTCGTTCATTGTTTGCATGCTTGTGTGCTGCACATAAGTACAGGGCACGCTGATGTTTTCTGTTTCATCCAGCACCTTTTATTTATCCGTTTTCGCAAGTACATGTATCATGTTGTATGTTTTTCTATACATCTTTGTATACATCCTATAATGTCTGCATTTGGTTTCTCCACAACCCAACAACTTTACATAAAGACAGACAAGACACACTGGGAAAGCCTGCCAGGATGTGACACATGGATTGCTTACAGACTGCACACATGGATTGCTTACAGACTTCATAACAGACTGCAAGTAGACTGCATTATAGACTGCATGATTTGTGTATTGGCTGCATATGGACTGTAATAGTGTATGACCTCTTTTTTTGAACAATATGTTTATATACTGTTTTTTGTAACCCAATGAATGTGCATGCACCTGGATATGTGTTCTTTATGGCAGTTAGGAGTTGATGGATTGGCTTATGTATTACATATTCACTGCAAAGACTGCACAACAGACTGTGTATTAACTACATATAGACTGCATGTATACTGAATATAGACTGCCAATGCACTGCGTAATATACTGCATTTAGATGACTCAATATACTGCATAATACACTACATATTAACTGCATAATATACTGCATTTACACTACGTATTGACTGCATAATATACTGCAAATACTAGCCATAAGTGATGTTCATTGTTGTTTTTGGGTTGTGGGTGTGGTTAAGTTGAGGTTGTGGTCAAGTTGTGTTTATGGGTGTGGTTAAGTTGGGGTTATAGATGTGGTTAAGTTGCGGTTATGGATGTGGTTATAGATGTGGTTAAGTTGTGGTTATGTGTGTGGTTAGGTTGAGGTTGTGGTTTCGTTGAAGTTGTCAACAGTTATCCACCATTATGTATCTAACTCCAGAAAGCAGTGATGATGAGACATGATACATTGCCCCTTCCTATAGTTTCATAGAACACCATGTGATTTAGTGTGATTGTCCATGAGTGAGTCATGTTGTGGCTTTGCCCTACACCTAAAATGTGTGGGATATACAAGTCCTTCATTCAGACACGTGTCACTGGCTCTAGTACGCACACAAACTGATTCTCTCCTTCCTGTCAAGTTGTACATACATTCCCAGCGATACTGTGGACCAAGCCTGGTAATGGTGTGTCCTCTAACACATGTGTGTGTGTGTCCAGTCAGGAGAGGGTGATGGGACCAGGTGGGACAAGTATTGTGTAGAATTCCTGTCGCAGATGCTGCAGTTATATCTCTCCCCTTTAAAGTGGGTCACTGACACATGCACACATATGCACTAATGCTGGCACACACACACAAATACAGGCACACACTGCTCCTCTTCTCCCTGTCAAGGAGTTACTCATTTCCCTGTGGTGCTAGGCCAGGTAATTGCGTTTCTCCTAACATGTGTGTGTGTGTGCTGGGTATTAGGGGATGTGGTCCTGCTGCTGGGGTAGCTCATTTCTAACTGGATGCTCAGGGCCTCATTTGTCTCTGTATGTATTGGGTGAGGTTTCCCCACCCTCCTCCTCCATCCCTCTCCGTCCTCCCCCGTTGCTCCCTTCTCCCCACCTCTCCCCTCGCTTCCTTCCCCCCCTGCGGGAAGCTGTTAACAGGTGAGCGCAGGCTGCACAGGAAACATGTGGCCCATCCCTGGGTCTTCTACGCTGCTGATACGCTTGTCGGTGTGGTTTAATGGAAGTAACCTAGCATGCAGAGCGTCTAGGATGCAGAGGGAATGGGATAGCGCTGAGGTTAATTCAGAGGTTGCTGTAATATTGAGCTGGTGAACTGCTGATAATGGCTAAGTGACTGATAATGTGTTTCCTGTTTCCTTTATTTAGTATTTTTCTAACAGGGAGTGCCGTTATTCAGATTGAAGTTAAACAAGGGTATATATATATACTGCCTATCGATCTTGTAGTCCTCAGGGGTGGGGCTTGCATCACACACTACTTGGCCAGCGCTGTACAGTAGACAAGTCTAGACCAAGCTTTCAGTCTACTTGTTACGCATATCCCAAACCGTGTTCCTCAAATCAACCACGTTCTACAACAGCAGTTTGTCCACGTCAAGTAGCGATGTGACATCGTGACGTCTTTTCCTTCCTACAGCTTTTCTAGTCATCGTCCTCTCATTCTATACTTGCCCTTGTCTTCTGTAGATCAGTAGCGCGGATGCTACGTCTTGACAGTGCCGAGAGCTGCTTGTATGATCTGGGTCACTGTGTTCCTCGCTCTCTATTCCTTTCTCTTTCTCTTCCGTTCTCTCCCTCTCCCTTCCTCTCCTTCACTAACCTTCCTAATCCTTACTCATGGCAACGGTCACAAATCTTGCAGCTGTGATTGCACATATGCAGTTTTTCGCCCAACAGATACAGGAGTTTATCACTGTTAGATTTGATTCAATTATTTGTGGACTGATCTGAGGGAAATATGTGTCTCTGGTGTGGTCATACATTTGGCGTCTGTCTCTCCATCTCTGCCACTCCCTCTCTCCTTGCCTGCCTCTCCTTTTCTCATCTGCGTCTCCCTCTCTCCTTCCAACCTCTCTTCTCTTTTTACCATCGCCCTCTCTGCCTGTCTCCCTCTTTGTCTTTTAATTTCCCTCTATTCTTCTTTATCTCCGTCCCCCAGGGCACCCAGCTGTCTTTACCCTACCATACTATTAGTGCTTTGTTAATTACTAGTGCAACCCCTTATTCTGGTGTTATCACCAAGTGTTCTCTCCTCCCCTTAGGACATTCATGTCCCTCTTAACTTTGTAGAAAACCAATCACATCCCCCTCACAGTCTGTAAAGACACAGGTACTGTACAGGGACTGGAGGGCTGAGGGAGTAGCTTCCATTCTGTTGTCATCCTGATTTGCTCGTAAGTTAGTTGCTTGGTTTGCTGTGTTTGCATCTGTCCACTTTTGCCATGAACAGAACCATTTAAACCACAAGTTAGGACCTAACTTGTTGTTAAAGTTGACAGTCTTTTATGCCAGGACACATAGGAGGTAGTCAGTGATCATAGCCAACCATACACAGTATATTATAAAAGGTTTATCCTACTAAATTCCCTTGTATGGTGTGTTCCAACCTATGGTCCACGGTTCTATTTGGAGAATCCTATGACAGTCACATACACAGTTGCGAGCAGGTGTGGTCAGAGTGTGTGGGACCCATTATTAACGGGGCATCACATGTCCTACCTAGTGTCCTTTAAACAGTTGTCAGCCAGTACTATCATTCATTGTGTCAAGCTGTATTCGATCTTGTGCCAAGCTTAACTCACTTTTCATGCCCATAACCTGACAACTAGTTAGTGATTGCATGGTTTCCTGGATGGCTGTTTAGCTAGTTAGTTGGTTGTTTATTAACTGGGGTTTTGGCAATCATTTTTGATTTTTGAGTTTCCTTGGTTTGTTGTTTTTTTTGTTTTCTGGTGGTTTTATTAGCAGTTTTTTTGGTTAGCTAGTTGGTTGATCAGCTGGTTGTCTTGTTAGCTGGTTACTTGGTTTTCTGGTTGATTAGTCAGCTGGTTAGTTGGTTGCTTGGTTTGTTGGTGGTTTTGTTTTTTGATTCCTTGTTTAGTTGGTTGCTTGATTAACTTGTTGTTCGGTTAGCTGGTTGTTGGTTACCTGTTTAATGCCTTTCTGTTCTAGTTTCTTGGTTTCTATGTTCAGTTTAGTCCCCCTTGGTTTTTTGGTTTTACCTGTCTCATTTAGTCTGGTCAAATTTTGCTTCAGCAAGCTCTGCACCTGTGTCCTTCACCCTGACGATTGTGACAAAAAGGTAGCTTCTGATGATGCCTCAAATTTCATTTTATTAGTTAAAAAAATATATATATTTCTATATGTTCTAATTTAAACAAACGCACAAACTATAAATGATATGCTAATTAAATACACTGAACATTATCTTTATGTGATTGTACATTATTATATTTAGTAAATACGTATTTTACTTTATCAAAAAAACTTAAACAAAAATAACTAGTAGCAAAAAAACAATAGCCCACAAGGCTCAACCACAATCGATCAGAAATTATACAGATTGCAGTGCATTCCTAGTACCCATAGTCCAGAAAATGGCCCAAATATAAGTGTGTCCGTAATATCTAAAAATAGAAACTGTGAGAAGTGTGCTAGTCTGCAAAGTCGACCCCACTTATCCGATCTGAAATGTTGCTAGTAAGTTTTGGCCCAGTGGATGTCCTCCAGAGCGCTAATTACAGTGTGATTGTATAGCAGAGTCGAGCTGCATGAGTAAAGTGTGAATCCACACACCAGCCAATGAGAACAAGGTTCAACAGAACAGCTAGCATTATGCTGCACGGCCCATTCTCTATGTGTGTGCCGGGAAGTGACATGCTCAATAAAATGTTAATGCGTGTCACGGGTGTGGGTGATGAGGGAACCAAATGCAGAAATTTTTTAAATATAGTGATAATCCGTGGATTTATTGAACATACAAATGAACACGCACTAAACACAATGTAAATTAAAGGTGCTGAAACAAAGCAGCTAAAACAAATAGAAAGCGAACGACACCAACATGACAAGACTTACTTAGACAAGTGTACCACAATGAGCGAACAGGTGCACGTAATGTCCGAAGTGACTTCAAAATAAAAGTGCTACCTACCACCTACTGGCACCGTGCTACCCTGTACGTTACAATGCTGGTAATAGATATTAGATTCTTTCAAATTACATCAACATCGGGTAATAACATACTACATCAGTAGTACCCTCAACACCAGGTAATAACATTCTACATCAGTAGTACACTCAACACCAGGTAATAACATACTACATCAGTAGTACCCTCAACACCAGGTAATAACATTCTACATCAGT
>JACXGK010007838.1:0-24098 GCA_016801125.1 Novumbra hubbsi
GTGATGGGATGATGTGGCTGTATGGGGGCCGTGGTGGGATGATGTGGCTGTTTAGGGGGCTGTCATGGGATTATGTGGCTGTTTAGGTGGCCGTGATGGGATGAGGTGACTGACTAGGGGGCCGTGATGGGATGATGTGACTGACTTGGGGGCCGTGGTGGGATGATGGGGCCGTGATGGGATGATGTGGCTGTATGGGGGCCGTGGTGGGATGATGTGGCTGTATGGGGGCTGTGATTTGTTGGTTTGCCCCTCCAGATTATCTTTAGTACAAATCAGTCGACCAGGCTGATTTCCGGATGAAGGAAATCAATATAGTGTCTTGCTAAACTTTTTTGAAACACTCAAGGTTGAGAGTCACCTTTACTTTATATTCCCTGTTACTCAGCGATAGAAACTAAAATGCGGTCTACTGACGGTCGTTTGTCTCCTGTCATAAAAATACAAACGAACCAGTATGCACTCCTTAATCCACTGCAAAGTTCTATTGACTTAGCTTAGCATTGTCCATGACTGAGCCTATATTAGATATTTATTATTCAGAAGGTATCTCGCAGTGTGTGTGAAAGCTTCTGAAAAGTGGACTATCTGTGACTAGTGTGTCAGCATGCAAGGACTTATTAAATATGATTGACATATGACCAGGGGATTATCCAGTGACCCAATTTCAGTGAATTTCGGTGTCTTTCTCTGTCTGTTTAAGGTACGCTGAAATTGTTTTAACTGAATGTGTTGAGGGCGCATGTGCTAAATGGAGTTAATCTTATGAATGAGTATTTAAATCTATATGCCCCAATAATTAATTTACCCATATGAATACAAAAATCACATATTTAAAAACAAAGAACTAGCTAATGTAAACACGTGCTGCTTTAAATATGTAAATATATATATTTAAAACAATAATCAATTTGCACATATGGGGAGGTTGTATTTCCTTTCAGATTCACAATACAATTCAATTCATATACACAGGACAGAGGCGTATGTGATTTTGAAATAATTTTGGACAGAAGGATTCTGTTGGTTGGCCAACCCAAACAGAGGACTGGAATCATCATTCAGGCACTCAGACTTTGCATACTTAGTATGTTTTAGTTCCTGGCCCTCACCAGACACATATTCTAAATAATTCAATGTTTCTCCACGCCTTTTAATATTGTATGTAGCAAAGTAAATGTGGGTCTCCGAAGCATACTAGTGAACAACTGTACAAAGGCTGTTTTAAATGGCTTAGAGAAACTAGGCCAAACCTAAATTACACACAGCCTTTAGGCTTCCTCAAGGGACCCGGCCAAGTCTCCATGAAGATGACTAGAATACTGATGACTTACAGGTCACAAAACGTAGGCAAATACACTCAGATATCCTTCCGTCCAACCAGTACAGTCAATTGACTAGTTGAAAAACATTCTGTTGTGTTCTATCCGTGTTGTTTCAGCGTATTATGTTCTAGGTCGATGTAGATCCCAGACACTGGGTTTCTTGGTGATGATCTCAGTGTAGAACCAGACTGGATGTGACAATATAATCAATTTGATAGTTTGATGATATTTCTTTTTTAACAGAATTCTATGTTTTCATGGACAACCAAACCACAAGACCACCTGTCCCAACTCTTGCCAACTATGGGGCAATGTTAAGTACAGACTGTGCCTGTCTGGGGATATATCCAGCACATACTGGACATATCAGTGAAGTTGAAGCTCATGAACATACAGTCATTTGTCATGTTCATGTATTTTGAAAAAATAAACCTAATACACGTGACCCAGAGGAACGCCTGGAGAGCGTGGCAGGAGGACATCCTTTTTGAGGAGTGAGCGTTTGTGTGTGTAGGTACAGTATCTGCATGTTCGTCTTGGGAGTGTGTACCTCGTTCTGACTGTGTTTACCTCATGTCTCACCCGGTCGGCTCTCCACGCGGCCTAGGAGTCCCCCCAGCACTGCATCCTGTCCCGGCGTGACGGCGGGTACCGGGGAAGCAGGACATGTCCCCGATGGGCCTGGGTGCCACCGCCCTCCTTCTGACCCGGAGAGAATAAACCGTCATCACGGTAGACAGGCAGGGGTTCCCCTAGGTGAAGCATCCATTGCAGCAGCATCATCAGTCATTCGGTCGGTGTAGTCGCTCACCGTCAAACGTATGCGGCCGAAAAACAAACCGTTTCAGACTCGGCTCTAAACGTTTCTGGAAATATATTTGAAAACGGTTCCTTTGTGCACTAAATCCTAACCGCATAATCCTGCGACTAGGATGGAGAGTCTGAAACTGCGAGTCTGTTCAAATAAAGATAAAGCAAATGAAAGAGCGAAAAGGCGGGGGGGGGGGCATGTGTTGAACATGGTGTTCTTTGAGAGGGGAGAAGCAACTGATGAGAAAATAAATGGCTGTTTATTTTCACATGTCAACAGTAATGCACAAAAGTGTCCATCTCCGCCATGCGGCAAAGCCTTCTGCAGTCTTTTGTCCTCTCCTCACAGGGAGAAAACAAGGTTTACACAGGCAAAATAGATGTCTCAATCAGTGACTTGACTAGTGCCATGTCCACTGGCTCTGATGTTTGGATGTGTAAAGCTATAATCCACTTTACTGACTTCAACCGTGAAGGAATTTTGTGGCAATTTTCAATTATGTTGTTGGTGGCATGTTATGATTTGAACTGGTGAACTTTAAGCCCAAGGGACTATTCATGTAGTAGATGGGCCTAGCCTTCTGCAGCTTTGCCTGGTAAATAAAAAATATTTGGAAATTTGCCAGGGCCTTAAAGCCACTGCCGACCTCAACAGCAAAGCCATGATGGCCTTCTGTGGGGAATCACATTTTCTTTTGCCACCAGTCCCATTTTCTCTATAGCAAGGTTAATCAACTCTGGCCCTTGAAGCCAGTTCCACCCCATTTTTTCATTGCAAACCTCTGCCACTAAAACATCCCCACAGCATGACGCTGCCACCCCCATGCTTCACTGTAGGGATGGAATTGGCCTGTGTGGTGCCTGGTTTCCTCCAGACATGATGCTTGGCATTCAGGCCAAAGAGTTTAATCTTTGTTTCATCAGACCAGAGAATTTTGTTTCCCAGAGGCCTTCAGGTGCCTTTTGGCAAACTCCAGCCTAGCAATCATGTGCCTTTTACTAAGGAGTGGCTTCCGTCTGGCCACTCTACCGCACAGGCCTGATTGGTGGAGTGCTGCAGAGATAGTTGTCTTCCAGAATGTTTTCCTCTATTCACAGAGAAACGCTGGGGCTCTGACAGAGTGACGATCAGGTTGTTGTTCACCTCCCTGACTATGGCCCTTCTCCCCTGATCGCACAGGATTGCTAGGAAGTGTCCTGGTAGTTCCAAAAGGCTTCCAATGAGCCACTGTGCTCATTGGGACCTTCAATGCTGCAGACATCTTTCTGTACCTGTCCCCGATACAATCCTGTCTCGGAGGTCTACAGACAATTACTTATATAGACAGGCGTGTGCCTTTCAAAATCATCCAAATAGGACAATCATCCACAGCTGGACTCCAATCAAGTTGTAGAAACATCTCAAGGATGATCAGTGGGAACAGGATGCACCTGAGCTCAATTTTGAGTGTCATGGCAAAGGCTGTGAGTACTTATGTACATGTAATTCTTTTTCCTTTTTTCCTTTTACTTAAATTTGCAAAGAATTCCCCAAAACAATTTCATGTTTTCATTAAAGGGATATTGTTTGTAGAATTATGAGGGGGAAAAAAATACTTAATCACTTTTGTAATATGGCTGTAACACAACAACATGTGGAAAAAGTGAAGCGCTTTGAAAAGTTTCCGGATGCACTGTACCATCTCATGCTACCACGCTAGTGACAAAGACACTGGGAAAATGCAAGACTAGAGGAGAATCCGTCAGGAAGGAGAAAGCAATTGTCTGTGGCCACTACCTGAAAAACATTCCCTCTTTAGGGGTTGTCTTGCCTTTGCTTCTCCAGTGCACCAGTTGTCACTTTCATTTACACCATACGACATTGATTCACTATGACTTATGCTGTCTCAAATTCGTTTCCTTTTGTTTTCTGGTGTTGACTCCTGGCTCCAGGATGACAGTCCACAGACTCCATCTCACCTGCTTATTCTACACACCTGCCACCTATTCCCTCATCAGCATCACTCTATTTCCACTCCCTCCAATGCCTTTACTCATCACGTTTTTGTGCTCCCATATTGTACCAAGGTACGCGCGTGTGCGCGTGTTTTGCTCGGCCTATTGCAGATCTTTGTCTCCTCCATCCTTGTTCGTTTGTTGCTGACAAGCTGACCGCCAGGCTTGTGAGCCTGCTGAAGATGTCTGGTGAGAGACTTGCCCTTACATGCTAACATTGCTGCAGTTCATGAACAAAAAATCGACGGTTCTCAATTTAATTTAATAACTCTTTTTGAACCAGGTAAAGTAGCTGGGAGCCAATTCCGGTTTTCATTAATGACCTAGCCAAAGGATTTCAATTGCAAGGTGACAAGAAAACCCTGATACTGTCAATTATAATAATAATCATTTTAAAAGACACCAAATGTAGAAATATAAAAAAATTGAATAGATATGACCTCAGTTTACCCTATACACGCATGAGTTACGTATGTGACGGATTCTTCACTTAAGAATTAGTTGTAGTCAGCCGATTGAAATTTAAAATCACCTGGTTGACTGCCTCAAAATGGTGAACGCAAGGTTCATGTAAAAACTCCCTGTCACATCCTCTAGTCATCTCTATAGGCAGTTCAGAACAATGAAGAACTGGATCATTCTGATGCCCCTTCTGCCTTTTGATTCATTTATTTCCTCCAGCTTCCTTCCTATTCTTCTTTGTCTTTTTTCCTTGTTGTTTTGACATCCCCCTCTCGCAGCGGGGTTCCTTTCCAAGGGCAGGCAATGCATTTGACCTCGTCTTTCCTCCCACAGATGCTGATTGGCGACTAATCTCACTGTAGCGTCGCTTCCAGGTCTTGATTACTTGGCCTCCCCCAACCCAGCACACTCAACACCTTCCCAGAGGTGTCCTTGCCACATTCCTCACCTCTACAACTCTGTCCCCTATCTTATGTTTTCTGCTAAATGCTCTTATCGCTTGGTCACTCTCATCCCTCTTCACCTCCTACATCCGTCCCCCGTCCCCTGTCCTCCATCCTGCTTCGCGGCTTCGCGGCCTAAAGGGACTCACTGCGAGGTCAGCAGCAGGCTCTGGGAACTGAGCTGAAATGGAGAGAAATGAACCTTCCGGATCACACATCATCTGTTCACTCCATCCTGGTCACCTTCTGTCCCTTTGCAGCCTCTCACTGCCCATTCTAAGCTTCTTCCTCTTAACAACGTCCACCTCCTCGTCTGATGAGTTTGTTAACGTTGAAAAGAGCATTGATCACCTCCACTCAGCCTATGGTGTGTGCATGTCTTCCACACACTGAAGTCCAACCTTTCATTTGCTGTTTGTTCTCTCTCTCTCTCTCTCTCTCTCCGTGTCTCCCCCACCCAACCACCCAGATAAAATCCTGTGACTAGTGACACAGTAGAGCTACGGAAGGCCTATTTGGAAATAAGCCATCTGCCACACACCATGTCAATCCCTTGGAAAGGCCCAACCTCAGATCATCACTAAAGCATTTGCTAAAGCCAATCATGTTTTACTGTAAATATACCACGGGGGTCCTCTTCCATTTTGGAGCATTCCAATACTAATCAAACCACGAACAGACCCTCGCTCCCTCAACTGTGCACACGAACAGCACAGGAATGAACTGGCTAACGAGGGATGAGTTCCAATCTGAGTAGGGAACAGAAAAACAAACCCTTTCAAATGTATACAGCTTGTTGTTGGCCATCAAAAGTGGACTCGTCCTCAGGCAGCTAATTTATAGTTATTTTTCAGCTGGAACTCACTGCATGACAACTGAAAGGGACCTTGTCTGACGGCTAAAACCCTTTGATCAATGCCAATGCATTAGAAGTAGAGACATTTTGCATTATATATATTAAGTTCCTTATACTGTATTTATTTAATAGACCGGTTTAGTCTTTTGTCAACATTTTGGGTCACTTGTTTTACTCAGCCTTTTGACAATTACTCGGGCTATACCGTGTATAAGTGAATGTACCATAGTAATAACTTGGTACATAAAGTATTTGCAAGAAACAATATGAAACCTTGTGACAGTACATAGAAAAAAAAGATTTAAAACATAAAACAAGGAAAAAGTTTGACATTTATTAATTCATATCTCCAGCTGCAGATTTCCCCTTCCCCATTGACTAAAGACCTGAGAGGACAGCATATCAATACATATCAACCAGGAAGTATACATTTACGGCGTTATATGTATATATCTAATACAATATTTATCCTATGTAGAAATGCGTAGATTTTCAGAATGTGTACAGGCTGGTATTGAAAAAACTATTGTCACATCTTGTTTAAATCTAGTACATGTGCATGTATTGCACCTGTAGTTTGTCCAGAGAATCTCTCTGTTTCATATTGCTTCTGTTTTCCATGTGTCTAATTGCATGTGCTTTCCCGGCTCCTAGTTACGTTTCGATCTAAATGGTGACATTCAAGGTGTCTTAGGTTTCCCGTTGTGAGCATATGGGGGAGCGGAGAGCTCAGAGAAGGGGTGCTAATTGGAACAGATGATAACCCTGTCAGTCACTACCACTGCAAAGGCAAAACATATTGCAAAGCAGCAATAACAAAAAACTGGTTAGGTATTAATTGTATCTTCAGACAGTCTTGTCTGGCTCAGGTGTGCCGAGGTCGGAAATTGGTTGATACATAACCATGCAATGCGGTTATATCATTGTCTTGCCCTGACTATACTGTCCTAAGAATTATACTTTTTCGTTACGGCTGCAATAAGAAAGAGTAAGAAAAAGAAATGTAATATAATCCACCTCTTCCCCCATAGATGTAAATTGTGCTTGATAAATCCTAAAAATAAAAGCATAATGAGAAGCAGTTGTGAATGTTGCCTCTTTCAGACATTGGTAGAAAGCTAGAGACGCCATTTTATGTTACTGTAAGCTTCTTTTTAGGTCAACTGTCAGCTTGCTAGCTAAGTAGCCACTGGTTAATTATGTATAAATGGCGGAGTAGCTTACATTAATTGCCTGTTTGGTAGCTGACATGAGCAAGCTTTGATCTGACTCCTATTTACATGTGTAACAGAGGCTATAGGTCTTGACCATCTAACAGCCTACTTTGGACAAGCAAACTAACATTGCATGTTGCTGTGGCAGCTGTACTGTTTTGTGTTGATTGTCATTTTGGCAGGCCTAAAACAGTTAAAGATTGGGGAAAACATTATTTTAAACATGTTTTTTTTCAGGAGACTGAAATTGGATTAATATAAACATGAATGCAATGAAAAGAACAGTTTCTGCGTTGTCATTAAGGTAAATGATGTCCTGTGAGATGGCAAGAAGAAAGAAAATCCAGTGAAATACCTAATAATCTGTCTGCATTTGTGCTCACTTTGTCGAGTGTCTGAAATAATTCCAGTCAAGTTTTTGCACAGAATTTGGTAAAGTCATCTGGCATGACATTGCATGCATGACTGGTGCCAGATGATGAGCAAGCACTTCACTGAATTGTTTTCTAATATTATATAGTGTTTTCTGAGCAAAGAAACATTGCAAAGATAAAACACTTGTGATTTCTCAAAACTCAACCATTTCTCTTGGCCCACAGTGCCTCATCCGAATAGTACAACTTACAATCTTACAACTAAATACTTAATTAATAATAGTCAGAAAAGCTGGTTGTAGCATAGGTGGCCTGTATATATGTGGACCAGGGGAATAACATAATGAGAATAAAAACACAATCCATTCAACAAAAACAACTGGACAGTGTTTCTGTACAGGTCACAGCTTGCTTTATTTTCATTTCAAACCTATAGAATGCACACTGAGAATCTACTACAGGCTTTGCTACATATCAACTACCAACATCACAACTGTTTTTGACAACATAACAAAAATGGAACGGAATCAAAACGCTACAGAGAAGCTCATCTAAAAATGTGTCTAAACATTGCGGAAACCAGGGTTTTGGCAAAGACGGTGATATAGAACATTCCCAACCATCTCCATGTCCTGGGTATCCTTAGGGACGCCCACACATTCATGTTGAGCGTATAGCTGATGAACCGCCTGCAAAAGCGAAATGTGGTAATAAAAGTTGTTCTTTTCCCATGAATTTAGCTACAACAATTCACACACACAAACTAGCATGAGCGCACTGGGAATTGTACAGCTTGGCAAGTTTTCAGTCATCAAAAACCGTAATGTTAGAGAATACTTAGCTACCTTTGCTCAGAAATATCCGGACATCTAACGTATATTGATGTTTATGTTTAACTTTGATATCTAGACGTACAAATAGATACTCCTGGGAAAGCCTTTTCTATAACAATGGATTACAGTACGAGTGTGCACAGTGACATGGAGATGCCTGGTCTTGAATCCTGGACATGCACCTGGTGTTGAATGCTAACACGCCTTCCATTGCAAACAGTCATGATGGCGCAGACAAGGCCGATAACAGGCTCGCGCGTCTGAGGGGAAAACAACGACTTGCTAGCCGCTCACAGAATCAGACACTCTGACGTGGATTTCAACATGTAGATTCGAGCCTTTATACAAACAGTCGCGTTTGATATTAAAAATACAAAACAGCGATAACAAGATAAAAAATAAATAGTCATGACGGAAAATGAACCAGCAGAGAGATGAATAGCAGGAGACACCCGGAACAAGGGAGGGGGTTTGGGTGGAACCGGGGGCCTGCGGGGGGGTGGGGTGGGTTAGAAACAGGCTGCGGGGGGGGTGGGGGTGTCAGATGGACACGCGAGCGGTACACTGAGGATGACACGCCCCCGTTTCAAAAGCTCGGCGTGTAGGACCAGCAGGCGAGGCGCGATTGGGCGGGTTGGGGCGGGGCGGGAGGACTGGGCGGGATGGGCGGGAGGGCCTCAGTGCCCGTCCGCGTTGGGCGGCTTGGCGTCGTGCGTCGCGGCGCCGGGGAGCCAGGGGGAGACGGACCGCGACGTGGTCTGCTTGGCCATGCTGTAGTGGCTGATCACCGTGTAGAACCGCCCCCGGGAGTTGGCGTCCTGGGCCGTGTAGTACGCCTCCAGCGAGGCGGGGATACATCGCTTGTGCTGCGAGTGAGAGAGTGAGGGACACACGGGGGGGACACAGAGATTTACTCTCCTCGGGTACACACAGGTACACACTGCCTTACAGGTCCAAGGCCTTTACTCATGAATATTGATGTATATTGGTATATTCGTGTTTTCAAGACGGCTGCTTGGCTGAGTTTAAAATTAGATTTGAGCCTGTAGTCCATAGCAACAACAACCAAAAGGTAACTCCAAACCGACATTTAGCCCGTCTAGTTTCAAGGCTTTGCCCTGGTAGCGGCCCCGGTTCTGATGGCATCTAGTGAATGTCAGAACGCTGTATAGTGAAAGGTGACGTGCGTTACAGTGAAATATGGCACACATTGCAGGCTGTCACACTGAAGCCCGCAGGCGCCCGGCCCATTTACCTTGTATATGAAACCGTCTGGGCAGCTGTGGTCATAGGTGAAGGCCTTGTACGCAACCAGGAACACTATGCAGGCCAGGAAGGCCAAGGCCAGGACAATCAGGATGGTGACCTGGGAAAGATGAGTGACAAACACACTGGTCAGGTGAATGTCAATGTCAGACTTTTTGTCCACGTGGAGGTGCAATCATCTCAAACCAAGGCCGCGTAATAACCGGAATGGCGTGGAACACCATCGCGCCTAGGAAACACTCACTCCATCAGCCAAACTAACCTCCCATCATCACGCAAGCAAACAGGAATTTGAGTAATGTCACAGGGGCAGGGAGATTTACCGGACAAAGCACAGGGGAGTTAAAATGGCTGCCACCTTAAGCCCCGGGTAGACGAACAACTTTCACTAGTTCCATTTTTCTTTACAACACAGACCCCGTACTGATCATAAAATGCAGTTGATGCACGCACAAGCTGTACAAATAGCTTACTGAGGAAATTAGTGCAATGGGGGAAAGCCATGCTGATTTATTCACAAACCACATCCTAAGAAAAACGAAAAAGACAATCCAATATATTGTAAAAGATAACTTTGAATTGTGTAATATATAGACCAATCCAAGTCAATAGCTAATTTGTGTGGAAATCTTGTGCTAAAAATGTGTACTTCCTGGGTAGACCTCACAATTATATAGCGAGAGACAGATTAACATATAAAAGCTCCCTGTTCAGCCTGAATTTATGATTGGCTGCTATAGAGCCCTGGTTAATTAAAATTATGCAAATGTATGTAAAGAATGGCTAAGGGATGTAAGAACACTATAAGACTGATGAAGAGCGGATGAATGGGCGAACATGGGAAAAGAACGCCATTATGATACGCTAGTGTGACCGGTTTATTAGGTATAGCCATCTAGTACCAGGTCAGAACCACTTGCCTCGAGGACAGCCTGGATCTTCTGGGCACGAATCCTACAAGGTGTCAAAGAAGACGTTGGGCCGACAGAGATGTTGGTCAACGCCGTGGCGGATGGCTACACGAGGCTGCTTCAAAAATGGCGACGCGTTAATGCTGTGAAAAGCCTATTCCATCTCATCCCAAAGATGCTCTCCGGCGCTGGGTTCTGGGAACAGGCGTGGTAACAGGCTTTCCCAGACTTGGGGATGTGCCCAAAGTGGAACCCATTGTGGTAGTCCTCTGCAGAAGGCCGTCGGGGATAAAGGCTGTTGGGACATACCTTGGACCTCTATCATCCGCACACTGCACTACAAATAATGCCACAGTTGCTCGAGTCACTCATTTCTCCCCTTCTGATGATAAATGAAAGTGAAAGCCTCGACCCCCGTCTGCATGCCTTATATCGCATGTGACTGTGTAGGAGTGATCCGTTTCTAACAGGCTGAGTGTACTGTTGGTGTATTAACCCACAGTAGAGCTCAGATTTACCACCATGCAAGGCAAGTGACTGAAATGTCTTTTTTTGTCTTCACCCTCATACACGATATATCATGTTACACTGTAAAACCCTTTCTCCGCTTCATTGCCGATGCAGGAAGAATGATGGGTTAGGGTAGGAGAATTATATTGTCTGATTAGCAGAGATCAGGGAGATTTGTATAGATGAGAGCAGAGGCTAAATGACTGTTGACTTGGGTGTTAATGTTAGAACACAGGCTTGCTTCCATCTGACGGTTTGTTAAATTACATTGTCTTATCCGTCGGAAAAATGCGAAATGGCTGCTTAGGGCTTTAGAGCTTAGGCTGACATAAATTACAGATGTATTGCGACTAGTAGTTTCTATCTTGCATTTTACATGAGGCATTATTGAGTAATTCAATACTCAATAAGTCTTGGTAATACCATATGTATTCAAGCATTAATAATCTGCCCTGACAGCTGTCCTCACAACATATAAATACACGATTCCATTACGGATGGGGTCAATGCATTCCGTTGATGGCATTTAACCCAGATTTAATTTGGGCAGCTGTAGTATGTGGTCCCTTACTATCAATGATGACCAACTCAATGAACCCGGTACCTCCCGGGATTTGTACTCACACCGTCAAATACATTTTCTCTATCTTCCCATATGTCTTCATCTGGATATTTCCGTCGCTGATGGACAGATTTCGATGAGCTCGTAACGAACTCCTCTCACAGCTGGCACCCGGTCATGCGCAGTGTGGGCTGGTCATGAAGTGGCATGCTCTGCTCCGACATTGTATCCGTCCACCTGATCCGAACATCGGCGTTTAGGGGGGTCCTGTACACAACTACCGAAGGCGGCCGCCGGGACCGCACTCTCTAGTCCGGCAAAGGGCGTCTACTTTCCTACCATTATCACACTGGCACGGCCAGGGGATTGACACCTGGGAGCCTCGCATAGCCACCTGATTCGGCGATCTTACATTTAAACTTCGTGCGGCGATCGGTCCGGTCGAGCCGAGTTGGCTTGCTGTTCGGAGCCGGGCCAGTCAGCGCACGTTCGTGAATTATGGGCGTGGTCTAGGTGATGATGAATGAACGAGCACTGAGGAAATACGTTTTTCTGAACCCAATGCTTTTATTCTTATTGTTAGCATTCTTTTCTTTTGCAGTTTTTTTTTCTATTGTTTTCTTTGGTACTTGCTTAGGTGCCTTTTATGTGCAAAGGTTTCTGAAAACGACGTCAGTGATCGTTTTCAAACATGTCAGTCGGCTTCCCTGATCTGCCTGTTTGATGCACTGTTCCTGGATGTACAGTACGGTTTGTTGTAGTGAATTCTAGTGGTTTTGTACATACATGTGCGTTATTGGTTTGATTAGCTGAAGGTTGATCCATTGGGCTATTGGGATCCCAGCCAACCAGACTGACCAGAGGGATATCCGTGTGGCGCTTAAATGGAAGCCTGTTTCACCCGATCCGTGTTTTTTTTATTCAATATACACAGTTGGCTTTTCTACAGGTTTTGCCAGCTATACCCAAAACTACCAAGTGTATTTGTTCCTGTGCCAACAGTTTTTTCCTATGTGTGAAGAACATTTCTCATGAACTTTCTGTGCTGATGTCGGAGGGAGATGTCACATCGAATGAGGTTGAATGTTTCACCCAATACGCCAGCTCTTGTCTTGGTGCAGACGGACAAACACCTCTGGTCTTCAGCCTGGGCCTGCAACATCCTGTCCTGCTGAGGCGGCTGAAGGTTAATGCCTCTGCTGGTATTGATTCAGTGGTTGGTGTTGGCTTCCTAATCTGACGTCACTATAATCCTTACAGACGATGCCCATAATCCCCGGGATGGCAGACAGCCATAGGGATTATTCTCTGGCTGGACATCTCTGGAGTGCAGAGAGGGTGGGTTGCTGTGCTACAATACCATTACCTTTAGAGTGTATGTGTTCCTGGGCTACGGTACCATTACTTTTAGAGTGGATGTGTTCCTGGGCTACAGTACCATTACCTTTAGAGAGGATGTGTTCCTGGGTTACAGTACCAGTAACGTTAGAGAGGATGTGTTCCTGGACTACAGTACCTTTAGAGAGGATGTGTTCCTGGGCTACAGTATCATCAGAGTGGGAGTCTTCCTGGGCTACAGTACCAGTACCATTAGACCGGATGGGTTTCTGAGCTGCAGTGCCGGTGCTATGAGAGGGGACGTGTTTCTGGGCTACAGTACCAGTACCGTTAGAGAGAATGTGTTTCTGGGCTACAGGACCAGTACTGTTAGAGAAGATGTATTCCTGGGCTACAGGACCAGTACCGTTAGAGAGGATGTATTCCTGGGCTACAGGACCAGTACCGTTAGAGAGGATTTGGTTCTGGGCTACAGTACTGTTAGATAGGATGTGTTTCTGGGCTACAGTACCATCAGAGTGGGCATCTTCCTGGGCTACAGTACCAGTACCATTAGACCGGATGGTATGAGAGAGGACATTTTTCTGGGCAACAGTACCAGTAGAGTAGGAGAGATAAGGCAGACATGTTTTCAGACAGCCGCGGATGATGGTGCAGAACACAAAAGGCAATCCACACAGATTAACAAATCAGAGGCCATTGTGCTTGTCTTTCTCACTGAACGGAGCCCACTGCTTATGTCTGTCTTATGGAATCAGAGACTATAACGTGTGTCTCCCTCTCTCTCTCTCTCTCTTTCTCTTTGAGCTGATCTGAGCCCCCTGCAGATGTCTGTTTTGTGGAATCAGAGGCTATCGTTTTTGTCTCTCTGTCTCTTTCTCTCTGAACCCACTGTAGATGTCTGTCCTGTGGATGGACGGCCCTCTCAAGAATGCTAACAGCCGCCCACAACAACGGCTTTTTGTCATTTTCTCTCGGCCCCTCTCTCCATCACCTCTCATCTCCCCCACATGCTGCTCGGGCACTTCTCTGAGTCAGCGGTGGCTGTGTGTTCGGGGTATCTGCTCAAATCTACTCATTAATTGCAGCTTCTGCATGCGGAGGAAAATGTCAACAAATGGGTGCCAAGTTTCGTCTATGCCCTTTACATCACCATCCAACGCATGTTTTTGCTAGAAATGTGCCGGTTTCAACGTTTTGTTTCCTTCCCAACCCTGTGTTGTAGTCTTATGCAGTTAGTCTGCAAACCTTGCCTATTGTCACAGCGAGAAAGAGAGAGAGTCCTGTGGGATGGACAAAACAAGGGGCGGTGAGTGCATAAGTAAACCAACAGGTACATGATTGAGGAATATTGGCCTGCGTGAGCAATTTTGTAAAATAACATACTAAACCGTTTCACATGATCAGACATCAGTACTTACAAGGTTAAGGCCAGCTAAGATGACTTAAAATGGTGGGAGCTTCGTAAGTCTAAGGGAACCACTGAGTTTCTTCCATGAACGTAATCATCTCAGATTTCCTCTCAAAGCCCAGTGGTTTTAGAGGAGTAGGCTACATGACAGCCGCTTGGGGGAGGCCCACGAGGGCATTGCACTGTAATAGCTTGGGTTTCCGGGGGGAAGAGAAGGGGCGCACAGGAGATGTTTCCAGGGAGAAGGGAGTCCTGTGTGGGTTAGTCATCCTGTGGAGGTAGCACAGTCTACTACAACTACAAAGCACAAAAATATTGTTCTCTGCTTGAGACTCCCGACAGCTAAAACAGCGGTTTTCTTTTATTTTGTTAATGTTTTTCACCGGATCAAGAAGCTAATAAAATATTTCGATTCGATTTTCAATTGTATTTTACATTAATCGAAAAATAAATAGAAAATAGAACAATAAAAAAGGACCCCGCTGGACTCGGACCACCCAGAAGGATTCATCCCAGCCCCGCTAACAGCCAGAGCCCAACCCAACATGATCATGCGCTCATCAATGATACAAACTGACAATGTGACATAAGCATGTTTCTCTACGGTACGTCGTTGTCCCCCCTGTGGGCGTGGCATCTGATTGAAAACCACCCCCAAACTACACATCAACGGATGTCACATGCGCTGCAGAGGGACGGCGGTGTCACATTCAGTGGGACTTAATCTCCTGGTATGTCGACGTTGCCCAATTAGAACAGGTGAGGGCGCTTCAAGGGTGTGAAAGAACATATACTGTCAAGTCTAATAAAGACAGTCCTCGACTCACGCGTGTGAGCGGTGAGATATAATCTGGTATTCCATTAGGGATAACGCTTGAACGCGTTCTATGAATCCACGCGGGCTCAGAGACGAGGAGTAAAAAGCAAGAGACCAGAGGCACCTTCTCTCCTCTCACACAGTGAGTGGTACCATTTGTTATTGGCGTATCAACACAATCCCATTGTTAAGTGAGTGTGATCCTTGCGTCTCCCTTCCACCTGTTCAACGTTCATTTAATTCCTGAACACATCCACCCAAATGTGAGGAGCGCCTGGAGGAACACTGCGTCACACGCCGGCTTAGTTGGAAAACAATCGGCAGAGCGTGGTTTTGCACCCGGTGGAAGTTGATTACATTTGCTTTGAAGCCGGGCCGCCTCTGGGTTTAACAGTTGCAGCTGGGTCTTTTGTTTCATACAGAAGCTCACCCGTGGCTTAGGCTTACAGGTGTAGCCTCACCGTGATTGTACAATACATTTTCCGCTTAAGCTATTAAGTGTTAGAAATACCACTCTTTCAATCTCTACAGTTCTTCGCCTAGATAGAGTGTATAACACTCTATTTGCATATGTTACAATTTAATTATAGACACATAGGATTACTCCTACTCAATACTCTCTGTGGGTAAACACACAACTAAAAAGGCTCAAGGGTATTCAAACATTAACTGGACAACATTTACCGGATGACGTGTAGAAGACATAGAGCTGGTTGAGAGAATGCAAAGAGTGTGCAACGCTGTAATCAGGGCAAAGGGTGGATCTACAACAGACAATGTATTTAGTAATTTCTAAAACCTTTGGGTTCCTAGTGGTTCCATGTGTATTATTGTATTGTTTTGTTGTATTGACTACTATTCTACAGTGTTAAAAACAAATGAATGGGTTGGCGTGTCCCTACTTTTGATGGGAACTGTGGATGTGGAGGAGCCTCAGGATGAGATGATTTGGGTTTCACTTGGTCCTCAGTGCCTAAATGCCTACACTGCTCAATCACAGTCCGAGAGGGACGCCATAGCACAATTACAAGACCCCATCATCACCGTGCCAAGGTAACGTTACACCACCACGTCCCAAGGTAACGTTACACCACCACGTCCCAAGGTAACGTTACACCAGCACCGTGCCAAGGTAATGTTACACCACCAGCATGCCAAGGTAACGTTACACCACCACCGTGCCAAGGTAACGTTACACCACCAGCGTGCCAAGGTAACGTTACACCACCACCGTGCCAAGGTAACGTTACACCACCACCGTGCCAAGGTAACGTTACACCACCACGTCCCAAGGTAACGTTACACCACCACTGTGCCAAGGTAATGCTACCTCGTTAGGTTGCCAAAACATAATGACAAGTAGTAAAGAAAAGGAGAGGACAGAACAGAACAGAAAGAACAGAGAACAGAAAGAGGTAGAGAGAACAGAAAGAGAGGAATAGGAATTAGATATAGAGAGCTCATTGAGTGTTGTAATGTAGGCTTTATTATGCACAGAGAGAGAACTGGGGTGGTGGAATACAGATACAAAGACAGCTAATGGAAGAGAGAGAATTGGGGTGGTAGAATAGAGATACCAAGATAGCTACAGGAAGAGAGAAAATTGAGGTGGTGGAATAGAGATACAAAGATAGCTAATGGAAGAGAGAGAATTGGGGTGGTGGAAAAGAGATACAAAGATAGATAATGGAAGAGAGAGAATTGGGGTGGTGGAATAGAGATAAAAAGATAGCTACAGGAAGAGAGATAATTGGGGGGGTGGAACAGAGATAAAAAGATAGCTACAGGAAGAGAGAGAATTGGGGGGTGGAATAGAGATACAAAGATAGCTACAGGAAGAGAGAAAATTGGCAGGTGGTGGAATAGAGATACAAATATAGCTTCAAGCAGAGGGAGTGAGAATAGCAGAAAAGGGAAAGAGATAGTGATAAGCAAAGTGGAGAAAGGAGCGATAAAGCTTATAAAATGTCAAAAACAAGTTTCAACCCATGCAACTGTGATGTAATACGAAGGCTATTTGCACAGGTAGGTCGCATGAGTATAGTTTGTCTCAGTCAATTATCAAAATACATCTACTTCTGAAAGACGTTCTGATGATAACAACTTGAGGAGGAAGTTACGCTGGGTAAAGCTTGAGCCTCGCTAGAGAAACCAGGAAGTGTTCAGTAACTGGAGCCACTAACAGCTCCCCCAGCTTACCCTAGCAGGCTGGGCCACAGAGATGAGTCAGGCAGAGAGCAGCAGTCAATGACACTGGCTTCAACAACCACACAGACTCCATGGAAAACAATGGCAATTCTTATTCAGTGGAGAAACTACTCTGAATCCATTCAAATGAAATGAGTCCACGCAGAAAGTGACAAACCCACTTGAGGCAGAAACAGCGTCTTGGTCACTTAAGTTTTGGTTTTGGTTTTGGCTAGCTTCATTATCTGGTCAGTCGCTAGCTAGCCTTAAAAAGTAAGGCGTTCATTACATTTGTACTGACAGTAAAATTGTGTCATGAGGGAATCCCTATAATATAACATTTTAATGTTATTAAATAACATTTTAGGAATCAGGTAATGTTGAAAATCTTTGTACACTTTCTTGGACTTTTCTTAAATGTATCTGTAGTTGTGCAAACCAAGCACACGTTCAGAGAACAATCTTAGAGGTCAGGTCTTTGCTGTAAACCCATGGGGTAACCAAGGCAGCCATTGGTTGTTTTACCGTCAGATGGGAGGGGCTGGAATGTTCCATTTTATACAGATTGGGAGAATTAGGAAGAAGGTTTATAGGATTTAATATTAGCTCCATTTTCAGATGTTGTGATAGTGAGTTTCTGGAGACAGCTGAGGAGTGGGATTAATGAGCAATAGAACTGGGAAAAGGCCATCTGGCTCAATAAATCAACTAACACAAAAGTCCTCATCCCCCATAGCAGCTTGGAGTATGCTGTTGTTTTTCAAATGACAAAAATAGCCTTTTTGGCACATACTACCAACTGTCTGTTGATCTTTTTGGTCCAACGGAATGGTAACTAGAAGTCATAAACACGCTTTTCCCCCCTCAGCCATCCCCGCCTGACCCTCCATAGGGACTGCAAACATCTAGTTCTGCGATGCAATAATTAATGATGAGGTAAAATATTTTGCCTATTAGAAATTCATGATATGGACATGAAAACGTTTTTTCCTCCGTTTTTTTCAGGTGTTAAGAGAAAGCCATGTGACTGGCTGACTCGGCTTGCATTTCAACCAGGAACAGGCCGGACTAAGGGGGCGGATCAGGGCCGCTCAGGGGCCACAGGGCCAACCAATCAATACCCAGCATTCAACACAGCGGCATCCCTAATTGGCTAACACTCTGGGTGAGTGACAGAGTGGGTGAGCGTTTGTATTTATGGGCACTATAGAAACGCAGGGACTCTGTGTTTCTAAGGCGCAAGTGGCCAACTGGAGACCTGGTCGTAAATTACAGTAACAGGCCGCTGTACCCGAGCGGCTGTCACAGCGTAGGGATCCATACTGGCCTCTGACTCACCTCAGTTCTATGGCTGAGCAGAGGAGACCAGGGCCAAGCAGGTCTAAAGGACACTGTGAGACTGCGAGACACATCGGTTATTGTCCGTGTGTAGGGCTGTCGAGGAACATTTGGAAAGTCCTCTGTGTGCAAATTTGGCCCAGATTGTTGTTGTTTTCTGTTCATATGTCCAGTAGTACAATTGCACTGGGTGTTGTCTCTTCTGTATTTACCTCCCTTTTCTGTACTTCTCTGTCTCTTTCTTGTCTCCCTCTCTACCTCCCCTCTCTCTTTTTTTGCCTCATCTATCTCTCCTTTTTCCCTCTCCCGCCTTCTGTCTCTCTACCTCATCTCTCCATATATTGTCTCTCTCTACCTCATCTCTCCAAAAAATGTCTATCTTCCTCCTTTTTCTCCTTTTTTTTCAAACTCCATCTGTTTACCTCCTCTCTGTCTTAACTCTTTCTCTCTACCTCATTTATCTCCTCCATCTCTCTTCATCCTCTCTCTCTCCCTCTACCTGTCTTTTTCTATATGCCACTGTTTATCTACCTCCTCTATTTCTCCCTACCTCATTTGTCGGCCCCGTCGCTTTCTACCTCATCTCCCTCGGTCCGTGTCTCCTGGTGATCCAGCAGAGATGTCATCTGCTCCCTGAGAAAAACACCTGTCTCATTCTCCTTCCGCTGTCTGCCTGCTCTGAAGGGATGAGTCCCCCGGAGGGAGGGAGGGAGGGAGAGAGAGAAAGAGAGAGAGGCATCTCAGCTCCCTGCTCTTTAAAGCGATGGTTTCTTCTTGACTTACACCATATACTGTAGGTTGTTCCCGTGTGTGTGTGAACCGGCTTTTACTTCATAGTTAGGGACTAACATTTACCATTTGTGTGTTAAAACCAGAATAATATGCAAAGTGGGGACATTTCCCCCATGTCCCTGGTTATAGCTAGGTTTTTAGTGTTGGGGTTGGCTTAAGGGTTAGCACACGTGAATGTTAAAGGGGCTCTTCCTAAACTCTTAACCTTTAACAAGAAAGTACTAGCCCATAACAATCATCCTCTATGTGTGTTCTTTAGGGCTTCGTTACTCATCCATCAGAAACAACTGTGCAGGTCACAAATGAACAGCAATTATCCTGACAAAACTCAGCTCTTCGCCGGAGTGAGGAAGTGTTTTCTGGAGACAGGCCTTCTCCACCCATCAGATAAAACAAAAGCAAGTGAGGATAATTATAGGATAATTGTCTGGGAGGAGAGCTACTTGGGCTGGGCGGTGTGTTCCACTTGGCACGCCGTGGGTGTGTATCAAGCGTCTGTCCACGACCTGCCCTCCTGAACCCCATCCTTCCATCCAACCATCCCTCCATCCAACCATCCCTCCATCCAACCATTCATCCGCCCACACATTCTTCTTCTTTTTCATCAGTCCAACTGTTCATTGAGTCCTCCTAAATCCCTCCTTTAATTTGACATGATATGTTAATATGTTCTACTTAACTGCATCAGTTACCAAGAGACCTTCGTCTTCCTTTTTGTTTCGGGCGCTAATGAGGTAAAAACGTTCCTCCCCCCCACCTCCCACATTAAATAGCTGTGGGGAATTTCGCCATGCTCAACTCAGCTGGGAGCAATCACAGGAAGGCGAGTGAGATTATCAAGTGTCCTCTACTCTGAGTGCTTCATCCATCAACCCCAACAGTTTTGGGAACGAGACGTGTGATCCCCAACTCCATCAATGCCCCCCCCCACCAAAGCTCCACTACCCCATTTGGCGCAGGGAATGATGAAAAAAGTGTGTCCAGTCCTTGCTTCAGGGTCAGGCTTGTCTGTCCCGTCCTTGGGCTGTTGGATGCGGGACCAGGCGTGGTCGATCAAGCCTCTCCCGCTCTGCATTCCGAGGGCCCGGCGGAAGGGACCCTCTGCCCGGTCAGCCACAACACAGACCAGCACCGGAGGCTCTGGTCGTGTGGAATCTCTACTTTTGGCGCCTCCTCAAATGCCCTTTAACGTCAAAACACAACTTCTCTCCCGAATCTCCTCTCCCCCTCAACCTGACTCCCTTCTCACCTTCAGGACATTCAAAAAGTCCTTAAAACCCTCTCGCATCGAAAATCTGCAGCACCTAACTGTTATGTCACTCACTCGTTGGAACGTGTGAGAAATCACAGCCCATTCATTTGAGTTGCCAGGGGACCGATGAGCCATGCTATGAATGCCAACCAAATCAGAAAGTGTGTTTGTTGTGGATAAGCTCAGTAATTCACCTCCAGGCTTTGAACGAGCTGTTAGACCCATGCATTTCACTTCTTTCCTGAATATCTCAAGTTGAAACTCCCGACAACACATTTGGGGCGTGTCCCCACTTGTCACCCCGGGAACATCTGCCGTGGTCCCCTGACGTCCCCTGGCTGGGTGTGGACAGCATGCATACATATATAGACTTCAGTACACGCTGACTAGCTACCGCTAGCTCCCTGCTAGCTCCCGCTAGGTCCCTGCTGGGTCCCTGCTAGCTCCCGCTAGGTCCCTGATAGCTCACTGCTAGCTCCCACTAGGTCCCTGCTAGCTCCCTACTAGGTCCCTGATAGCTCCCTGCTAGCTCCCTACTAGGTCCCTGCTAGCTCCCTACTAGGTCCCTGCTAGCTCCCGCTAGCTCCCTGCTAGCTCCCGCGTTCTTACTGGACACCTAGGGTGGTGATGTCGTCAACACAGCAGGCACACCGAATAATGGCTAATGCATAATGGCTAACAACTTGCGATCCAGTAACCGTGTGGTCACCTTGGACAACCATTTCAGCAACATCCTGAGAGCAATAAGGATTAACCGCCTAACATAGGGACAGAAAGTCAGGGTTTTTCCCCCAAAAAAAAGAGTTCCAAAAAGATGGAACTTGCCATCTTTCTCTAAAAGCTATTGACCACGAGGCTCCCCGGACACCCCTCCTAACACTGCATCGTTGAACCTAGGCTCACGTTGTACAAAGATATTAATGGGTTTATGCATGAGTTCGGGCTAACATGACAACCCAATTACCATCATACTCCCCGTATAGCACCTAAGGAATTAAACACCCAGATCCAGGGTGTTCCCGAAGGTATCTCCAATTCCCGAAGGTATCTCCACAGGAACACTACGTTATGTATAAGACCGGAATTCTAAAATTAAACATGCTAGCAGTCAGCAACGTAGCGAAGTGACATCCTGGCACTGAGTGAAGAGTTGGTCTGTCTTAGCGAATCAAAAGATAAAAGTTCCCGGCACCTTGACTCTCTCCGACACGCCATCGGTGAAGCTGATGGTGAACTCCTCGACCTTGGGCACCTTTAGCTTGGACTTCTTCTGGTCAGTCTGGTACTCAGTCCGTGTCTTCACCACCACCTGCAGGGCACAGACAGGACAAAGTGTCAGTTACCGTGACAAAGCATATGGGTTAAAGCCGGGAATTCACTTAGACAGAACCTTATATACCACAGCTCGAGGGGCTGTGGTATATATTTTCCTCATTGTTACTTTTTACATTGCTACGTTCATTTACACACAAGGCACACCTTGGGGTTTGTGGTATGTAAGCCCAACATACCGCAGCTAAGGGCTGCAGTATCCAGGCATTCCATGTTGTGTTGTGCATAAGAACAGCCTTAAATGTGATACAGTGGCCATAGGCATTTGTTTTATTTGACTGTGCCTTTTTGACCGGACGAGGGCACATCGTCGAACGCCGAGTCGCGCGTTTGAGGTGAAAAACGGGTAAAAACGTAAACATATCGCAAAATCCCTGCTTCTCTTCTGCCGAGCAACCGTCGGGGGGGTAGGCTATTTTTGGCCCTGCCCTGCATTATGCCCACCCTATCGGAACCGGCACACGCACTATTAACGTGATGTGGGGGAACAGTGAGTAGGGGCACAATCCCACAAGTGTCACTCTGCCATTCTTCACCAAAATTGGTCCAGAAGTGCGGTCAGAATGCCAAGGGGAGGTGTTGGGGGGGGGGGGGGGTGGCGGGGTCTGTAAGTGATTACATCCTTCTGAGCCTCATTGTGCTGGCAGTGTGAAAGTCACATTGAAGGTGTCGGCGGGAACGTAAATAACAGAAAAGGAATTCAGCACTTCCTGTTCACCGCTAGAGTCATCAGCGAGGGCACTGCTCCTATCAGATCAGACCGGCTGTAGGCGTTCTTCTCCTAGACCTCTGTGACTTGTCACATGACAGGAAACGGAACGGCGCTAACCCGATGACGGATCAAGCAATACCTTTCCAGAAATAATGATACCCTCCGCAAACACTTTCTACTGTACCGGCGTTCTCTAAATCACCTGGGATGAACGGAATGTCATTGTCACGACGTCTCGACGAAGACACTCGCACTTCTTGTCATGAACTCTGCAATTACAGCCTCTCTAAGTCTTTCCACATCACATTGACATTTTCATTTCCCCCCTGAATTACCGGGGCCGTCTGCAATGCACCTGTTTCCTCCCGCCATGAGCTCCAAATGGTAGCCCAGGTCCCTGAATCAGTGCACTGTTTTAAAGAAACAGGGCCCACGTAAAAAGCACAGCACCCAATTGGAAAAATCACTGCATTGCTGGTAAACGTGATGATACGGGAAGAAAGAGTGATGTGATGATACGGGAAGAAAGTGACATCACACCATCCAGGCGTGTTGAATGACATCTGGATCGGATAACCGGCCTGGCAAACAGCAGCGTGTTTGGCAAACAAGTACCGCCTCGGGCCTAGCCCAGGGGCCTGAGTTCTCAGGAAAACAAAGGTTTTCCAAGCACTGCATGTGCCACACTTGACTACACTCCGCAACACCACTACTTCAAGTCAAGCTCTACTAGTTTCTCTAAAAGCACTGTCCAATCAAGGTATCTGAGACCATGCGGCTCGCAGGCGTCCAGATGGGATCAACTCTAATTCCTCCTCAATCCCTCAGCACCAGGACACTGCGGATTGGGTTTCCCAGGACTGGTTGTCCCTTTCTTTACCCTGTTTGCTCTGTGGCCCTGGTCACCTAGTATCAACAACAACCATGTTGACCACTTATCAACACCAACCATACTGAATGACACCACTTATCAAGACCAACCATACTGACACCACTTATCAAGACCAACCATACTGACTGACACCATTTATCAACACCAACCATACTGAATGACACCACTTATCAAGACCAACCATACTGACACCACTTATCAAGACCAACCATACTGACACCACTTATCAAGACCAACCATACTGACACCATTTATCAACACCAACCATACTGACTGACACCACTTATCAAGACCAACCATACTGACTGACACCACTTATCAAGACCAACCATACTGACTGACACCACTTATCAAGAACCAACCATACTGAGACCACTTATCAAGACCAACCATACTGACACCACTTATCAAGACCAACCATACTGACTGACACCACTTATCAAGACCAACCATACTGACACCACTT
>JACXGK010007839.1:0-24099 GCA_016801125.1 Novumbra hubbsi
AACGCTCATCCTGGGCTCACAGACGCTTGCTACAGTGTTAATAATGATGCCAACGCTCATCCTGGGCTCACAGACGCTTGCTACAGTGTTAATAATGATGCCAACGCTCATCCTGGGCTCACAGACGCTTGCTACAGTGTTAATAATGATGCCAACGCTCATCCTGGGCTCACAGACGCTTGCTACAGTGTTAATAATGCAATGCAGGTTTGGCTGAATGCTGACACTCAGGTACAAACCCCTGCATGCACACACAGTGGAGGAAGCAAATACTTGATCCCTGTGGATTTTGTTCATTTGGCCACTGACAAAGAAATGATCGTCTGTAATTTAACAGCGAGAGACAGAACAACAACAAAAACATCCAGAAAAACACTTGAAAATAAATTATAAATTGATTTGCATTTTACATTTAAATAAGTATTTGATCCCCTATCATTCAGCTAGATTTCTGGCTCCCAGGTGTCTTTTATACAGGTCCCAAACTGAGATTAGGGGCGCTCTCTTAAAGGGAGTGCTCCTAATCTCATTTTGTTACCTGTATAAAAGACACCTGTCCACAGAAGCAATCAATCAATATGATTCCAAACTCTCCACCATGGCCAAGACCAAAGAGCTGTCCAAGGATGTCAGGGACAAGATTGTAGACCTACACAAGGCTGGAATGGGCTACAAGACCATCGTCAAGCAGCTTGGTGAGAAGTTTGCAACAGCTGGTGCAATTATTCGCAAAGGGAAGAAAACACAAAATAACTGTCACACATTATGCTTTGGGGGTGTATTTCTGCTAAGGGGAGAAGACAACTTCACTGCATCAAAAGGAAGATGTTTGGGGCCATGTACCGTCAAATCTTGGGTGAGAACCTCCCTCAGCCAGGGCATTGAAAATGGGTCAAGTATGGGTATTCCAGCATGACAATGACCCAAAACACACAAAGAAGTGGCTCAAGAAGAAGCACATTAAGGTCCTGGAGTGGCCTAGCTAGTATCCAGACCTTAATCCCATAGAAAATCTGTGAAGGGATCTGAAGGTTTGAGTTGCCAAACGTCAGCCTGGAAGCCTTAAAGACCTGGAGAGGATCTGCAAAGAGGAGTGGGATGTGTGCAAACCTGGTGGCCAACTACAGGAAAGGTCTGACCTCTGTGTTGCCAACAAGGGTTTTGCCACCAAGTACCAAGTCATGTTTTGCAAAGGGTCCAAATACTTATTTAACTAAGTAAAATGCAAATCAATGTATAACTTATTTTTGTTGTTATTCTGTCTCTCACTGTTCAAATAAGACCTAGCATTAAAATTATAGACTGATTTATTTATTTGTCAGTGGGCAAACGTACAAACACAGCAGGGGATCAAATATATTTTTCCTCCACTGTATACACCACACGCATTCCACCCCCCCTTAGCTCTGGTGCGCACACACACGCGCGCGCGCGCACACACACACACACACGCGCACTGCCAGAGCACTGATCCCATTACCGAGCCGCATTAGGATGTTCCCACGCTGCGATGACGCCATTGCTCACCTGTCGCCCTCCACATCTCTCAACCTGTCCCGCTCTCACCCAGAGATGTTCTGGCCGGTAAGCGGCTTGAGGAGAGGCTGAGGAGGTGGCAGGAGGCTCATGTCACAAAGAACAACAAACTCTGACACGTGCAGCCTATATATCTTTCGTTTCAAAAGTTATTTTTTGTTTATTATTAAATAGACATTTTATTGTTGATACACAGTGGAGTACATGAATTGCAACCGGAAAAACAGCGGGTGTGTATAATCGTCTGATTATTACAGACACACATCTGATTTAGCTAGATAAATGGGGACATGACCTCATTGTGCTATTTTGTGGCCCGTAGAACAGCGTCATAATTGCGTCCAGGTGTTTGGAACCTCGTCACGTCAGACCCGCAGGGACCCAGCAGAGAGGGGCTGGGGATCAGTTTGGGCCGCATTGTCTTGTTGCGTTCTGGCAACTCCTTCTGGCAGATCAGGTGCCTGTGAGCTCAGCTGTGTTTTTAACAAGGGAAAGCGTTCATCTCTAGCATCATCTGATGGAGTTAGCTGAGTCACAAAAACATCATGCTAGAGTGAGCTGAGTCATAAAAAGCAGAAAGGCTAGACTTCGATTCCGGCAAAAAGAAAATGGTTGTGACTGGACAAGGCCATATTTGTAATTTTATTAATTTTAGTCATTTATTTTTCTAATTCTAAGCCTAATATTAACCATATCCCTCACTTTTACCCTAAACTGAACACTGTATTTAAAAGAGGATGCGGAAATTGTCTTCATTAAATATATCTTCCTGTATTTACCACAGTTTGGTTACATGGTTTCTGAAATGTATGTGACAAAACCTGTTTCAGGACCACTCATACTTTTACAATGATCTGCTCTATTTTGGTAAATGTTGCCATCTCACCTAAAAACTCTAAAGAATTGGTTGATGATACCATGGTCCAGGTCAACCTATAAAGTGAAAGAGGTTCTGTTGTGTGAGTTCCAAGAACCCTCCCCGGTTTGGTACAGTACCGGCATCGTCTGTTTGACCAATCATGTCGTGCGATCCCAACGAAAGCCGAAAAGGCAGGTTCGTTTATCCAGAGAGCAGACAACTAGGCCTACCGAAAACCCGCTATTAAGTTCCAGCAGCATGTCGCGTATATTGTGGCCCAAACGAGCTGCTGACAACCCTGCGGCTAAAACAACGAACGCCTGCCTGCTCTGAATGAACGAGGTGGTACGTAGCCAAATTGATTACGACCGCCTATCACGATGTGAAGAGGGAGAAACTATTCAAGTCCAAGACGTAGTCCGTCAATACGGATAGAGAAACCATAAGAACATGGCTTATAGACAGTTTCTTGTTAACTACACATGCCTAAGCCCTTGCGAGCAGTGACACACAAGAAGCCAATCAACCAACTAGTGCAACATTTAGCATACTGTATTGTGCCATATTTATGGAACCATAAACGTATTAACTCAGTTATGTTATTTTCATGCTTTTATGTCACATTAAAAAAGCAAGTATCTTCATGAAAAAAAGAATGATATGTATAGTACTATTTTGAGAAACATTTATTAAAATGTAATGATATGCGTTGCATCATGTTTATGTAGACAGCAATTGCTTGTATCAGCTCTCATGTCTCATATCACGCAGTTCTGTGGTAAACATCTATAATCTGATGATATGATACTTACATACTATATATCTGTAAAATACAATTGTATTGTTTGTTTTATTCAGTTTGGGCCGGTAAAAATACAATCCGGGCCAGCAGATTACAGACCAATTAACCAGAAAAGGTCTGCGAGAAAATAATTAGCTTTGGACCCTGAATTTGCATTTCTTTTTATGTTATAACGTTAAAAAAAAAAACATTCTGAATCATATTCAGAATTAATATACCGTTAGCAGACAGTTAGCTGTCCTTTCATTCAGTCATGCATGCATATATTTTACATATGATGGGGATACCGGTATTCAAACTGCCCTAAAATGCTTATGCTTTACTAATGGAGCTACAAAACTGCAAAGAAATCCATGTAAAATTGTAAAAACCTTGGCCCAGAATATCTGAAAATCTAACGGTATTGTTCCAACTGGTCTAAGGTGTGTGCCCGAATAAGATTCTTTTCTAAAACAGGTAAGTAGGTCTCCTGAAGATCCACTAAATCTTGTTATTAGAGGCTGGCAAGAAAAGCTTGATGAGATAATCCTAAAAGTAAAAGTGCTTTGAGTTATCAAACCGTGTAGTGGCGTGAGCCACAGAGTTAAACTGAAATGTAAAAAACTAAACCCAATACTTGACTTCATCGTGCCTCAGAATCATTAATTGGTGGTTAGAAACCCGGAGACTTGGCAGGGATAGACCCCCACGCTCTAATCACAGCCAAGTACTTACGATCCCAGCTCCTGTTTGAACTCAAACACATCTCTGATGTTGTTGGTGACTTTCTTCCAACTGCAGGAGATTTCTTTTCGACCCATGGTGTCTCTATCCCCACAGCAGGCTCCTGGAACAACAGACCGTTTTACTCTCGCGCCAAGAGAAGAGTGGGGATGTACAGACCTATAGGACACGTTCATTTTCTAAAGACAGCCCTCACCACAGATTGTGAACATGGCTGAAAAATGTGTGCCAGTGTTTCAAGAATGGCGGGTGGGGTGGTGGGGACCCACCCCCTGGTAGTTCCGTCAATTCCTCTTGGTTCACGTTTTATGATCGATATTGCCCGGCATATCGGTTGAGCAAAAAAGTGTTTCCAAGTCTTCAAGTTGCTCATGTAGCAAAACGAGTTGTGGACCACCGCGACAAGTAGGAGTTCTGTCAGTTATTATTAAGTTGTAAACATCCCCGTTTTCCATATACAAAAGCTTGCATGTAAAATATGAGGTCATTGATGATTGCCTGAGCTCGTTTGTACTTCACTCCCAGAAGTCCCGAAGGAGCGCAGGATTAGTGCGATAATGCCCGCTGATTGTTACTCTTTTAGTCCTCTCATTCCCTCCCCTCTTGTTCCTTTCTCGGCCAATTCAGAAAACCAGATTACCGCTGATTTCCTGAAGAGGGTTAGCGTTAAGGACACCCTGTGCCTTTTTCCCCGATTTATATATAAAAAAGAAATATCTAAAATAACTAACATCAGACGGGTAAAAAAGAAAGTTGTAGGATATGGCATGATTCTATTTAGGTGAATGCGTATGTCCATCCACTTGGGATGTCTTGAAAGCTTCACCAAGTTTGACAACAGTTCCATAAAATGAGGTATTTTCCATGTCATTCGTAGTATCCAACGGCGGTTGGGTCAGTCCGGGTGATCACCCAATTGATATTACAGTTTGTGCGCCAAAGGTTCGTATTCCTTTTACGAAAAGTCACAGGTGGATGTAGAAAAGTATTTATACATGACAGCACATTAAATGTGTCAGTTCTTGCAGCCAGAGATAGCCATACATTTCAATTATGTAATATTCTCTATATTTAAGACATTTTAAGAAGCGAATAACGGTTCAGTAATGTAGACTAGATTAAAAACAAAACACTTAAACGTAAAAAACAGTACAGATCTAAATAACCGAATACAAAAGTGAATTGTATTTGATTTTACCTTAGCGGAGGAGCAAGCGAGCGGACGCTTGGGCAGGTTTCTCGAGAGCTCTACCTTCCTCTTCCATGCAGACACGAAGACTTCAGCATTGTCCAGAGGGCGTGTGTTGCTCCTAGCATTGTCAATGTATCACTTGCTTAGCATGTTACTCAACACATACCGCGCGGCTTAGTTGGTGAGAGTGCAGTGCTAGTGACCTTTTGCATAAGTCTTTTCAAATGTAATCCCTGAACTGACAAGTCATTATTTAAAAGTATTTATTAAAAGCGAGTAAATGTGTACAGACAAGTTTTATAAATCCCAGTCACTTTCAATTCAATAAGGGGCCTAGCATACGTAACTAATATACAGTCCTCTATATCCACAAGTCTATACATTATGCTTACAAAGACAACTTTTTGATATCTACAAAATATACGAAACGCCTGCAAACCTGTAGCGTTACTATTAAGCATGAACAAACAACATACAGTGGTAAAAATATATTAATTTAGAAACCTTGGCAGAGGCCCAGGTAGTTAATCTGTGAATACACATCTGTCTTTGGATTCTGATCTACTTTTTAGGTTGCTCTTCATCTCCAGTATGTGTTATTAGACCGGAAAGTGTGTAAAGATTTAGTTATTGATGGATAGTTATTATGTCAAATCTTTTCATGGAAGTTGGGTAGACGTTTTTTATTGTGTCGGTGTGTACATTTTGCGGTAGTTTAAAAAAATCTATAATGTTCAAAACAACTTTTCAGTTCCCTAATACTGGATAAATTATTGTCATTCTGTTCCCAACAAAATCTACATCTAGTACTTCAAGGGACAGATGAGAGAGCGGGAACAGTTTAATTGCGGACTTGGTATGAGCAAAGCCGGGTGGCTACCCAATTCACTTGGTGACTGGAGACCAGTTTCCCATGCATCTAATGTGTTACATAATATGTCACCTTGTACCCAACTCGATGTCTTGCAGGGAATATAATCCAAAGCCTAAAAAGGATGCCACCATGCCAATACAATGTGCGATTAGGTAACTATTGAATGTTATGTCATTCATTCATCCCAGCCTGGCTCTTCCCCCGGCAGGGTGGCAGTCTTCGGATACTGCTGTTCTGCGGCTGTTGTGGGCTGTTAGGGGACAATATCCGTTTTTCAGTTCTTTGTCAATTTAAGGACGGGACCCACCGTGACACAGTATCTAGAGGTAGTATGCCCGACACATTCACATAGGCTAGCTGGAATTCAACTCCCAAAACACTGTCCTTTTTCTAACACCGGGATAGATGTGCGCACTGCCTCTGAATGAAATTGTAATCCAGGACCTGTGCAACGAATCTGTAAACAAATCTACCCTCACCGCCCACTCATCCACTCGTCACCCCCCCTATGCTCCAGTCAGAGCGTGGTACGGAAAGCTACGGTGACATCGATTTGGAGGACGAGAAGGTACCTGAAAACGGCAGTGGCAGGCTAGCCTCCACTCAGGACACATTTAGACTGACCGCAGCAGCGATGGGTGGACGGCACAGATTAAACGTGCCTCGTTACGGCACTGGAGCGTTTATGGGTCAGTGACTGCCATGGTATTATTGGCATCGCTGAGCCTATTAGCCGCACAGCCAACCGGCTAATGCAGAGAGCGATGCGCTCACCATGCTGCAATTACCAGCGGACGCTATCATTGTTAGATCACTTTACTGTATGAAGCGCTGTCTCTCCATGCCGTGAGGACACGCTGAAACCCTCCTGCCCAACCTCAGCACCGCGGCCTGCTGCCTTTCGGTTGGACAGCTAGGGATATCGGTTCTCCCCTAGCTATCCAATGACAAACGCCAAACTTGGTCGTTTCTCTGAATAAGAGTAAGCACCAAAATGCCCCAAACGAAAAACGTTGGTCGAGACCGCAAGATGCAGGACCAGAGGCGGAATGGTCTCGTTACCTCAAAGCGCCGACTGTAAGGTGACAGAACAAAGATACCGGTGATGGTTGGGTGTGCAGGGTTGTGTTGGGTGAGAGAATCTGCTCAGCATCCTATGGAACTTTAGCTCTATAGACATCCGTGTCAGGATGCTGTGGCGGAAAATGCTGAGAGGAGAGAGTTCCCTAGGCTAGAACGTCTCTTCCCCTATGATTCTGGAAACATCCAGGGAGCGCTGTGGAAGGTGTGGTGATCAACGTGTGCCATTCCTCTGCTGTCGCCTTTCCATGTCAAAGAGGTTTAAAGGTTAATGTAATAATGGTATCAGATAATGATGAAAGGGTGAAACATAATATGTGTGTGTATTTGTCTGTGTATAGTTTTCAATTTCAGTCTGTGATTTTCATCAAGAAAACATTTGCCTGGAGTCTGGACACACAAACGGGACAGTACTCCTTAGTCAATGAGAGAGAAAACAGAACCTCCTCCCACATTCAGCCAATGTACTTGTATAGTTTTCATGCAGGAATGAGAAATACTCCAGTAACAGTATTAGCATGAAATCAAACAGACATTGATTTGGAACAAAGCAATGATAATAAGCAAAATACAAAGATTTTCCAATCCAGCCTGTGTCTTTGGCCCACGTCCACCAGGCCCACCTTCCCCAGAAGGCCCACCTTTTCCAGCAGGCCCATCTTCTCCACCAGGCCCGCCTTCTCCACCAGGCCCACCTTTTCCAGCAGGCCCATCTTCTCCACCAGGCCTTCTCCACCAGCCCCATCTTCTCCACCAGGCACATCTTCCCTACAAGACCCTCCATCTCCTTGTACACCAATAAAAGGTGTGTGAAACAAGCTTTCACTGTTGTCTCCGTATCTCCCACAAGTGCCTCCCCAGCTCCCAGGGGGATTGACAAGGCAGTTTCAGGGCGTGGTGCCCGGTCCCCATTAGCCTCTGTGGTATATCCGTCTCTCACACCAACAGGTCCAGTTCCTCCAAGTTGGAGCCCATTCTACAGGCAGTGAAAGGTCATGAAATGAGAGCCTCCTCCCTCAGGAGCCTTGGGTACTGACGTAGCCCTGGAACCCTGTGGTGGAGAGTGCAGACCCGGTGAAGTAGGGGGATGTTAGAAGCTGGAGCAGCGGAGCGGAACCGTCAGGCCCCAAAGTAGGAGGCCCAGCAGCAGGAGGAAGGAGATTGCCAGGAGGAGCAGGAGCGCCACCATGCAGCGACAGTAAGACAGCCTGGAAGCCAGGGAGAGCTGCTGTCTGGAAGGAGAACCACGGCCATTCATTGCCCACCACAAACACTGACAGATCCAAGTCTACATCTTCATTTAAGATAACGACTTTCAAAGACAAATGAATTGTCAGGACCTCCCTGGATGTATCACAATTTGGCATTGATGTGCCTTAATAGCCTTATAATGAAAACTGTTGGGTATACCAGAGTAATTAAATGTAAGTCTCTACAGTTTCACAAGCCTTAATAGCAGTTTAATATCACATTAATAATGTTAAGTAACTGTCATACTCACTGTTCTGGTGTGCAAACCAGGTCAGATATGTAGGTACTGAGCTTGGATCTGCTGCCTAATGACCCCGCTGTTGACCTCTCAGATTTGGCTTCCTCTGAACGAGCCTTACGCTCAAGGATTGAGGACCTCCTCCGGTGATGTAGCGTTGCCGGCAGGGAGCTAGTGAACACAGGCAGTATGCAAGAGGAAAAAGGCAGTATGCGTCAGTCACACCTAGGCCCGCACCAGTCAGCATTAACATGGCAGTCTTGGATGAGGGCTATCATGGCAGTCACGAAAAGTGAACCCTTGGATGAGGGCTACCTGGTGGGCGAGGCCAACTCGCCCTCATCCTCCAGCAGTTGGGAGCTGTGGATGGAGATCTGTCTGATGAGCCTGGGGGTGAGACAATATGACTCGACTCAATGTGGAGGTGTAGACTGGCACCTCACGGCAGGTACCGTGGTCCTGTTATGATGGCATCACCACCACGGCAAGGACGCACCGATAATCCAAAACACCTTGAGCACACACACACGCACACTCTGTGCTCCACAGCAGTCAAATCCATCATAGGTTTATGCTGCATTCCGTGCCCTGAGTCTAAGCCTGCAAAGGGCACATGTGTATCAAAGCAGAGGCACGCCTCTATACTAACGGCCTACAAACGAGGCCGCCTAGCGACTGGTCGGCGACTGGCCCGGAATATGAGCCTCGCTGCATACTGCGCCGATGACAGGGCGTATCTTCCTGTACCTGCTGAGGGGGTGGTTAACGCTGCCCCCTTCAGGCCCAAGGCTGTCAGTGTCGGCACTGGATTTGCAACCCTCCTGGAACCTGGTCTCCAGGTCACTGAGCTAGAGGGGGTGAATTAGCAGGGAGAAGAGGAGATGATTGGTGAATATTAAAGAGAGATGAGTCAAGAGAGGAGATGATTGGTGAATATTAAAGAGAGATGAGTTAAGAGAGGAGGGCATAGAAGTTGAGTAATGTGTGGTACTGTCAGGCAAATAACAATTGGTTTTCTTTGTAAATAATTTTTTGCTTATTATGTTTAATATTATAATTTCATTATAAATCTGGATTATATTATCTCAGTTGATGGGGTACAGTGAAAGACAAGACAGAAAATAAATACCACTTCCAGTTAAAAGCTGGGAGCGGGTCTAATAGGGTCACGGTTTTAGACCTGGGATCCGGTTGGGATGACTGTGATGCTGACTCTTCTCCGGAGGAGGGTCTGGAACAGACCGGGGTTAGGGTTAGGGTTAGGGTTAGGGTTAGGGTTAGGGTTAGTTGCAATCAAGTAAGAAGTTAAACATCTCACAAACATTTTTAGACGTTTCCGGGCTGGCCTGCACTCAGTGATAAATGTCTGTATTCATGTAACTGTGACACGCGAGGGCCAGACAGAAACAGACAGGATGGGAAATCCGGTTCAGTGGGCTGTATGTTACCTGTTGGGAGTCTCGCCTCACAAACAAGTGTGAGTTGTCTCCATCCGCTGCAATGAGAAGTCAGCAACAGTTATAACACCAACTGGCCCAGTTGGTTGCAGCCAACACAGCCTGTCCGTTTGTAAACTATCTAGTTTGCTGATAGTAGTTTATGATAGTAGTTTATGAGAGCTTACTACTCTAACCAACATCAGTGATACTAGCAAGAGATGCATGTGGGTTTCTCTTATAAACTATTCATCCGTTTAGAAGCACGTGCAACAAGTCAGTTCGGATGTTGTGCGATTGTCCTTTTGAATTACATTTGACGTACTACTAATTAATCAGACACCCCAATATACAGGCCCACTGCCTGTCGACCGGCTTAGAGTTCCTCCAGTCCACCGGGGGCAGACCTCTGACCTGAGTCGCTGTGTCTCCTGCCCCGGCTGCTGTGAAGCAGCTTCCTGGTCTGCAGGAGCTTTGCGTTGTCCACCGAGTGACGTCGCTTCAGGTGCTCCAGGTGGGCCTCTATGATCTCCACAGCATGACTCCCGCGGGCCTCCTGACCCAGCAGACACATCCCGTCCATTCATCAATCCCACAAAGTTATTTCCCACAAAAGTGACAGTGTGACATGGCTGAACGCGTCGCCCCAGGTGAGTCTACGGCGACGTCACGGACTCACCTGGTGCACGGCCCCCAGCACCTCAGCAGCAGCGATGATGTCACGCACGCCGCCCAGCACCGTGTCCAGGCTGGCCTCGATGCGACTCAACACGGCCAACTTCTCAGCGCCCGCACACCGTCCTCTCAGAGACTGAGGAGGCAGGGGGAGGGGAGGCAGAGAGGGTTGGGACGACGGGCAATGAACAGAAGCAGTCTTTGAAGGTGGAGAAATACAGGCATTTCGAAAGCGATTGGTGAGGCGGTGCCACAAAGCCCCACCTGGAGCATGTCCTTACTAAGCTGCAGTTCCAGGTCGATGTTGTACTGGGCCACGGCTTTATCGTGCTCCTCGGCCCGCCGCCTCTGGGCCAGTGTGTACTGGTCACAGCGGAAGCCCAGCGCCACCTGGGTGAACACACTCTGAGGGGCGGGGGACAGATGATGTGTGTGTGTGTGTCACTGGTTAAAGTGTAGGACTCCTAATGACAAAGTAGTCTCACCTCCACCTCCTCTTCGCTCATCTGTGTAGCACTGAGGACAGAAACGAGAGAACAAGGCCCAGATATACGAGATTCAGAGTTATGAGTTTCAGAGATACGAGGTTAAGAGATATGAGGTTCAGAGATACGAGTTTCAGAGATACAAGGTTCAGAGAAGCGAGGTTCAGAGATACAAGGTTCAGAGATACTAGGTTAAGAGATACGAGGCTCAGACATACGAGGTTCAGAGATACGAGGTTCAGAAATACACAGTTCAGAGATACGCAGTTAAGAGATATGAGGTTAAGAGATACAATGTTAAGAGATGAGCCGGGAAAAGGGAAGAGAGTGGGGAGGTGGAGATGATTGAATTTTTTTTTGTTAAAATCAAATGTATGAGCGGACCTGGTGAGGCCCAATCTCTCCAGTACCGGAAGGTTCTCCCAGGAGACAGCCAGCTTGTCCTCTGGACTGGGCTCTGCGGAGAGGAGACGTGAGGACACGGTGTTCACAGCTTTGCCACCATTCAAAAACAGAAGACAGAAACTGGAAGCCACGTCCTGTTGGAAATGATGAAGGGCAGGAAGCCAATCAAGTTCCTTACCTTCGTCAGAGTCTGAGCTGTCCTTACAGAAGCCCCCCAGTGTGCCGGCATATTCACTTGGAGGGGCTTCTGTAACCAGGGGCTGGGACAGAGAGATAACAATCAGAAAAGTTGAGAGACAACATGAACTAGTCAATGAGGACTTGGATCACACACAAACCTGTCAACAAAGACAACACAGGTAAATCAACAAGCTTTTGGCCAAAGCTGTTTGTACATCAGAAGTTCTTCCCATGTTAAAGAATGATTTCAAAGAAATGCTCCTGCTTACCGATACACTCATTGTCCCAGGGTTGAAACGAAAGGTACAGAAGGGCAGTATCGGGTTGTTGACGTCCAAGAACTCCTTACTATTTACCAGCCCTGCAGAAACAAGACCTCCCTCAATGTTGAGAGAGCACCAATATGATTCCATTTCCAACCTACATGTATATTAAAACATGGTACTCCCATGCAAAAAAAAAAAAAAACATGGTACTCCTATATGTACGCTCAGGCACCCAGGAAAACAGGAAAGGATTACCCAGAATTCTGTTTTCATTATGCCCACAGGAATACCCGACCCTGACCCAGCTAGGTTACAGGTTCCACAAGAGGGGTCTAGGTTTTTTAACAGGACAACTGCACAACATAGTAAAAGCGATCAAGACACAGAAGGATCAGTTTATTTGATATAAGTGTGTTAGATGATCTATTATATAATCTTTGTATCGGCCACATGCAGTTGCAAAGCCAAGTTTAATGTTTACCTTCATAATACAATCCAATAAACAGCATGGTAATTCAATCATTCTTTAGCTACCATGACAGGAAACTCTGATTAAGGGGCAAATACCACGTTGGTCATCTGTCATGGTAGTGACCCTGCCTATGTTTGTTTATTGTTGCTGTTCAAAGTACCACAGTATTGTTTCTCATTGTACTATACTTGTGTTTTTTAATTTGGCTGCTACTTTGACTTACAGAACCAACAATTAGTCTGTTTTATGTACCATAGTATTTTCATGTGCATAAAAAATATATGTTATAAAAAATGTGTTTATTGAATATGACTGCATATTTTAACTACAAGTATAACTACTACTAGCAGCCCAATGATACAATAAGTATAATAAACATGAAAAACTATCATAGTTTAAATCTGAATATATGATAGATTTCTGATCCAGAACTAATGTATAGAATAAAGGATGAAAATCCATAAATATTGTTTTGGTGCAATGGCAGAATTAAATTCTAGGCTAATAACATTGTACATTAAAAAATTCAGTCCTAATTCCATTGGTAAGGTTTATTGAAGATTTCTTACCGGTGTAGTGAAAGACCCACGTTTTTTTGTATTTCCGTAGCTAAACACAGTGAAATGTTGTAATGCCGACCACCCTCTTCTTGTTCAGTTTTTACCATCCTAAACTATTAGGAGCTTCCCTAACGGCTGCATTATTTCCCACCAGCTGTGTTTCCTCACACACAAATGCACACAAACACAGATAGAGCCATCATGATAATCTAAGACAGAGGGAATATATCAACAGGCTGGTGGTACAGAGAGATTAAGGACCACATGCCACCCCCATGAAGTCTGTTTTGACAGTTTGGTCAGACACATGCACACCAGTAGCCCACTGGAGGAAGTTCAGCCAGAGGGCTCAGGCAGACAGAGGAGCAGATACCGGTCCTGCTGCTGGGTTGATGCCTTCCACGGCCCTATCCAGGTCTCCTCCACACTCTTGAGGCTGGAAGACACAGCAAACCTTCTTGCAATGGCACGTATGGATGTGCCATCCTGGAGGAGCTGGACTACTGTGCAACCTAAATGGGCTGCAGGTACCCCCTTGTGCTACAAATAATGAAGAGGAAACTAGCAAAATACGAAACTAGAAGTCAGGAAGCATAAGGAGAGGGCAAGGGCCTGTGGCCACTACCTGCAAAACCATCACATTTTTGGGGGTTGTCTTGCTGTGGCCTTTCCAGTGCACCTATTGTCACTTCCATTTTCACCAAACCGGTGACATTGATTTGCCATTGCTTATGCTTCTTAACAGGGCAAGACGATATCCATGAAGTTGAATTTACCTGGAGTTATCCTGCGATGATCACATTCCCTTTAATTTTTTAAGCACTAAATATAATACTTACAGCCCCTTTGGTAGAACTATAAACTGAATGTGTATATTCAGGTATTCCTATAAGACATTCAGAGTTAACAGTGGGGCAATCCCCACGCAATGAATAAACCATCCTTTTAGATCTAAATAAAGGATGTGGAGACAAGGAAACATCGATAAAAGCAGAGGAATACAGCTCTTACCTTGTGCCTCTTCCACTAACACGGACAATCCTGGGATTATCTCATTAAGTGTCATGGCAACCCCCTGGTCAGAGGTAGAGGTGAACTCCAAGACATCCCACTTTTTAAGTTAACTGGCTTTTGGTTGGCAAATGGTATTTAATGTACATAAAATTATTAGATGAAATGCTGGAAGAGGCATTAACATTAGGATCTATATGCATCGATACCTGAAAGGAAGTCTGTAAACCATGAAAAACAGAGCCACTGGGGACTGCGCGTGAAAGTGCCTTACACTACTTTCAATCACCTCAAAACAGTTTAGACATGAAATTCCACCCAAGCTTTTTTCCAGTACATCTGTTGACCTTTGGCTGAAAACAGGTCACACATTGATAACAAAGTCTGAAAAATTAAAGACCAACTGTAATAAAGAGCATATCATTGAATCTGTAACACACCAGAACCTTATTTTGAACAGGATCCTTTTCCTTTAGAACCCACTAAATTCAGAAGCAAAATGGTACCAATGGTAATCAACCATGACTATATTCAACTCCATGGTCTATTGAACATTCAAGTCAACCCCTACAGCTGGTCACACATCTCAACTGCTTTATTTCGAGGAAGTGGCACAGATTGCAGGTAAACTACAAAATGCTAACCTCAAGTCTCAATTCTGATTCACACAGGACACAAATCCAATTTGGGCAAATAATCTACCATAACATCAAATAATCTGAAATAACCCCACAACCACAGGCACGTCGGTCAGTTCTTTTATTGGTGGTAAAAACACAGCGTGGCCCTCTAGTAGAGGCGCTGGGGCTTCCCCATGGTGCTCTTGACATAGAGGGCCCGGACATTCTGCCAGTTCTTCTTCAGCAGGGACACCAGGAAGTTAACCGCCAGGTGGATGTTGTACACCAGCTCCTCCTCCGACATCTTCACGTGGCCAACCGCCACCGCCAGACACAGCACCTGACGTCAACACACAATCGGATTTTGAGAAGTTAACATTTGGTAAGGCGAGCCTTCGTGGCTCCCGGACAGTCTACAACTCTACAGTCACCCATCATGCAACAAACCCTCAACCAGGCACCCAAGGGAATCATACCTTCTTCATCTGGAACTTGATGGTGGACTTGACCTCATCGACCTTGACATTGAGGTTCTCGTTGTGAGTGAGCAGGGAGGGGAACTTGCCAGCCTTGTTGAGACCAGGACCCAGGATACGAGGGATCTGCTTGATCAGAGACTCTGAAGCCAGGAAAGCGTCGTACTTCTTGGCTGTTGGGGCAGAATATGTCAGAAAACCCCCACGAACCAGACCGATCTGAGGCTAATTAAAGTGCAGGGAAACCCACAACAAGACCAGGAGGGTTGACTTCCACTCACCCAGTTTCTTGACCATTTTCTTGTTCTTGTTTAGTTTCTTGAGGGCCTCGATGTCCATGTGGGGCAGTTCTGCCGCCTTGGCCTCGTCACAGTGCTGCTGGTCGCCCAGGATGCACACGGAGAACTTGGGCCGAGGGGTGGTCTTCAGTCTACGGGGACGTTCCAGACGATTTACCAAACCACACAGCACACCAGCAACACTCCCAAAACAAGCGAGAATTCACCACCTGGCCACGGCTGATTGGATGGTTACCCAACTAGGAGATTCTGGCCCGAGAAACTTTATATTACTACCCACCCAACATCTAAATATTGCCACTTTTAGCCAATTTGACCGAAACAAACACCTCCATCGTGGCCAGGCAGAGACACGCCACCTAATCAGACCCCGACCCAAACCCAGATGGATGACTCGTACCAGAGAAGAGCACTCTGGAGTCTTACCAGGGCAGCAATCGACTGGCTTCTCTTCTGGACTCCACCAGCAACACCATTAACTAAAATGGTCGGCTCAAGGGGGGCACGAAGACCACCCCCATCTGCCTCCCCTCATCTTTTAAGACCCAGGGTAGGGGTCCGTCTGCTGGTTCCCCCCGAGAGGGTTCAGTCAGACTACCCAGAACACTTCTGCGCCACCTGCCTCCACACCAATCCTGCTAATATAATTTCTGTTGTGTAAAATGTGTTTGCATGTGAAATAGGTGCGTGGCTCCGTGTGCATGTAAGGGACTTGATGTGAGCGAGCAAGTTCTGCACGTCCAGATTAAGGAGCCAAATCCGGCCCGTTCACATTCAGGACGAGGCGGTGCTGATGGGCAGAAGGACGGGTGATACGGGAAAAGGGCCGAACCTGACAGTGCCTGAGAAACGCTTGTCCTTCTGGGGATCGTAGTTCTTCAAGCTGATCTGCAGTTCCACAGACTCTGTGAACCTTTCATGAAAATAAATTTTAATAAAAATAAGGGGTAGAGACAAAGAACATGCTAACACTTAGAACTGGGTAACTAGGATGTTAAAGGTAATTCGATAAAAGGGACTTACTTGCGTGGCTTGACCAGAGATCCTGCCTGGACCTCCTTCACCACCTCATAAAGCATATCCCGGGAAACCTTACTGTATTCAAATCACATGTTGACAATTCAGAAAATAACACGAGACCAGTTTAACAAAACTGACTGGATACCAGCTGAAGGAGTTATGGCTACCAGTCGACAATCCAGCATCCACATCAGATTTATAAGTCGTTAAAATAAACTAATAACAAAACTAACGCAATATAAGTCATCGTCAGTTAACTACAATATGATTCAGTTAAATTCTAAACATTATTTATTCCGATTTTATGTTCGATGGCTATGGATTTGTCCTTAGTTCTAAAATTAGCTTTAGCATGCACGGCAACTGCACTGTCTAAGGAAATGAACTAATAACTCATAAATGTACTATTCAAAGTGAACGCCGCTGCACTGTCAAACATAAATAGTATTTCACGAATCACTTGTATTAGCAAAACAAAATCTAACTTCATGTTGTCCCCAATTTGTAATAACTTCCCTCACCTCATTTTGAAGGTGCTGCTCACACGCAACCTACTACTGAAAAGAAGGAAGTAACGTCACTCGATCGCGGTTTATAGACGTATTCCGTGACGTATATTCTGTGTTACCAAACCGGCCATTTTTTTCTACAAAATATTCTGGCCTTAAATAGTTGCTGCCTCTAGTTCACGGTGAATATAATCAACATTTCTTTTGAAACATATGAGGGAAACAGATTTCAATTCACAACATTACATAAAATGTTAATTATTCACGGCATCGCTTGCTTATGTTGTATTTTTGTTTTTTTCGATTATTCAAAATATATCTTAAAATGGAATCTAAATGTTAATTGACTCTTGCACAATACTGTATTTAGTTGTAATTTGTTGGTAATTGTATATGCCCTTGCATATAGTGTTTGTTTTGCGTTCATTTTGCATTGGTTAAATGTGTAGTCTTGCAATTAATTAATGTTTGAAGATGATTGGCCATAAAGATATAACAGGTATATTTGAAACGTAGCCATGACAACTAGGTTAATAAATCTTGACAATAGTTATTACCAGTTGTTATAAAATGTTGACATCAAATAAATAAATGAATAAATCGTACCACCTCACAGATATGTCACAAATCACAACGTCTTTCCATTAACGTTTATTTTTATGTTCCTGTTCCCATTCAAACGCATTTGCGGCTAACAGTTTGAATTTTACTTAGGCACCCTCAAGGATTGGATAGTTTGCTCTTTGTGAACGTTGGATTTGTTTTGTAAATAACAATGGCATATGCGGCCTCTATCTAGGGTGTCATTATCCAGACACATCTGCTGAACGCATTTACAGTGACTTCCCGTACGTATTCAGCCCTCTTCAACCTCTCCACCTTTTGTTTTATAGATGGAATTCGTAATAAAAAAAATGGGCATCAATCTACATATAATTGCCCATAATGACAAAGCGGAAAACATTCAGAAATGTGTGCCAATTTGTGAAAATGTTAAATGTTTACTTCTCATGCATAAGTATTTAGATACTTTGCCATGACACTCCATATTATCTCAAATGCATCCTGTGTCCTTTCAAAATCCTTGAGTTGTCAACAAAAAATTCCGAAGGCACTGTATCTGGCCTCGTGAATGAGTTCACACACACAACACCTAATGCAGGAAACCATCCCAGGAAGGAAGACAGGGGCCCGTTTAAGTGTCTAACACCTAACAATCGATTCACGCTGACCGAACCCATCCTGCTTTGCACTTACTGCAGTAAAACGACAGACAACTCCTTTTGTACTCATAAACCCCTTTGAATTCAATAAACTCATTCTGCACTTCAAGAGATTTAGTCAAATAATCGAAAACATGAACTGAAGTCAGTGAGAGGCTGGAAAAGAAAACCTCAAAAAAATTGACAAATGAAAATCTTTTTTATTCCACTATTTTAATAAGTTCTACACAGAGGCATAAATCCATCAGACAGGTAACACCAGGTGTTTATAAAGATTTTTAATGGGGCAAATGCACAATATAAATTGTGGTAGACTATTTTTGACCTGTGCTTTGCTCATATATTTGTATGTGTAAATAAATTCATTACAAAACAATTAATACATTTGCTCTTATGCAACATTAATGCTGATATTTTATTGTACCTATTCAGTAACTGAAAAACTACATGTTTTCCTTCTCTAGAAGTTCATGAACACATTAAATGTGTCAAAAAATTAGCAATAACAACCACATGTGGTCCATGAGGGAATTTCTAGGGGCACATTTAGAAAAGAAATAATACACACCAACTGAAAGGCAGAACATAACAGAAAAGAAATGTGAGTACAGATGGAGAATCTTTCTGGGGTACTCTGATGGTACATGAATACAGCAAACTGTAATCCCATTAGGAGCATGAACCCTTCAGAAGTGGGCAACAGAACACAGCAAATGCAACGTGGTGAAAAAGGTTCTGCCGGTAAATCAGCTTCACATCAGTCAGTTGCGCTTTATCGACTCCCTGGGACATGAAATACGGACAGGCTGAAGTGCTTTTTTAAAAGACTCCCGTAGAACATTCCGGTGACCTGTCTACAGTATAGGCCAGGTGTCACACATCAATCATGTCACCCCATTGTTGTCCTAGAATACACACTTTTTTATTGTATAATGTCGCAATATAGAAAACAAAAATAAAGACATATAATGATTTGCATATAATTGACATCATTGCGACGTAAGTGCATCAGTTACTATGATTGGCAGATCTAAAAGAATGAGGATAATACTACTTCCTCTCATGGCGTTTTAGATTGGTCCCCCTGCATCCATTCCATTGCATTGGAATTCCATCAGAGATCTAGTCTACATGTTTCTAGTAGTGAAGTCTGGACCGTTGACCGTGGCCCAGTATTTAAATCTTAAAATTCTCCCTCACTCCTCACTTTAGTTAATACAAATGAGTCTACTTGGTAAAGCTCTACAAATCATCGTTGAAGAAATAGAGGGGAGGGTCATTGAGAAGCAGGTCATTATCCCTAACAACATTTTTAACTTGGTGATGACAAGACAGTGTAATCACATCCATAGTACCGTACTTAAAATTTCAGCTCCACAACATTAGCTGTGTTGTCGCTATCTGCACTGTGTCAAGCTGACGTTCCACCTGCTACACCAGAAATCAATATTAATTCAATTTCCAAGGTAGCTGCCACTGGATGCAATGCAACACGGGTAGTATAGCAGCTTTAATTTATTTCAAATGCTAGATTGCTGATGGCTAATAGTGTAGCAGGGACGTTAGCGAAAGAGTGAGAGAAAGTAACAGAAGCTAATAATATGACAAAAGTACAGTTAGAGTTTGGCTTATAACTGTGCGAGGTTAACAGAACACACAGTCTGAATATACTTCAAATTATACATTAGGCAATCTTGAGTAAACATACAAGCAAAAACCAGGCATTCAGACCACTTATACAGACCCCACGATCAGGTTTATCTTCACAGTATAACAACACAGAATCATCCCATGGTTTTACACAGAAAAAATCAAAAAAAGGCCTTGAGGTTAGGAAGTTGTAACAATCTAAAGCTAGGAATCCACTGAGAAGTGCGAATCACTGTTTTTGCCGTCCGTGTGCTTCCTGTTCATACAGGAGGAGAAAAAGGCCGGGGATGAGGAGGTTGGACATGAACCTCAGTAGCATGGAGATAAATATGTAAAGGCTTACAAAATCCTGGCAGTCTCTGGGTTTGTGACAATAGATGCCGGTCACCGACACAGACAAAGCGACTCTTATAATTGCCAGATAATTGGGAAGTCAAGGGTTGTGATTTGACACGACTAAAGGTCAATGGTTTATGGAACGGCAGGTTTGGTGGTAGTCATGGTGAGGGGGACACACCCGTGGTTTCCTGTGACCCACTTAAATTGTACAGGCAAGCAGAACCAGCCCTTTTCTGAATATCAGCATCATGACTTCTCAAAGTTTGCAACACAAACAACAATAGCAGAGCCCGGTGCTGACTCTGAAGTGCAGGGTTCAGAGTTGGTTGATCGCTGTAAAAAACAGGCAAGACTATAAAATACATTAATCTCAAATAGTAACTCTGATTATCCTTGACAGAAATACATGGGAAACACCAGGGGTTTGGTTTGTCTTGTGGTGGCGGTCATGAGCTGGTGGCAGTCCTACAGGATTAAGTCCACACTGCACCTTCACCAAGTTCACAGCAGAACACTACAAGTCCCATCCAGACCCAGTTAAAAGAATATACATATATACACAAATTGCTCAAAACTATTAAGGGAACATGTAATCATCAAGGTATAACACCAAGTCAAGTCAACTTCTGGGCCCTACAAAATGACCTCCAGCAAGCCACTGCTGGGCATGTTTCTGGCCAACTGTCAACCACGGACTCAATGAGGGCCCAATGTCCTCTAGTGGGACCTGTGCTCATAGCCCAGCATAGTGCAGCTCCATTGGTGCCCCGTTCTCTCTTCAGATGAGACGCGGGACAGAGTTTGGAGATGCCGCGGTGAACGTAACGCTGCATGCAACGTCATCCGGCAAGACCGATATGGCGATGGGTCAGTGGTGGTCTGGGGAGTGGTGGTCATATCCTTGGAATGTCGCATAAACCTCCACGTGCTAGCCAACGGTGCCCTGACTGCTGTTAGGTACCGGGATAAAATCCTCAGACCCATTTGGTAGACCATACGCTGGGGCAGTGGGGCCTGGGTTCCTCCTGGTGCTGTGGGCCCTGGGTTCCTCCTGGTGCAGTGGGCCCTGGGTTCCTCCTGGTGCAGTGGGCCCTGGGTTCCTCCTGGTGCAGTGGGCCCTGGGTTCCTCCTGGTGCAGTGGGCCCTGGGTTCCTCCTGGTGCAGTGGGCCCTGGGTTCCTCCTGGTGCAGTGGGGCCTGGGTTCCTCCTGGAGCAGTGGGCCCTGGGTTCCTCCTGGTGCAGTGGGCCCTGGGTTCCTCCTGGTGCAGTAGGGCCTGAGTTCCTCCTGGAGCAGGACAATGCCCGGCCTCATGTGCCCAGCGTCTGTAGGCAGTTCCTGGATAACGAGGGCATTGATGCCATTGACTGGCCCTAATGTGCCCCGGATCTGAATCCAATTGCCAACCTCTGGGTCGTTATGTGTCAGTGCATCCGACGCTGCCAAATATCACCACAGACTGTCCAGGAGATCCCCAAAACACCACCTGCCTTCTCCCCAGGAGCATGTCCAGACAGTGTCGGGAGGGCATACAGGCACATTGGGGCCACACAAACTACTGAGTCACATTACGAGTTGCCATGATAAAAGTCATGCAAGTTGGGAGAGCCTGTGATTTCCATAGTCGAATTAGATTTTCAGTGTGAGTTGGAATCCAGCCCTCAATCGGTTGGTGATATTTGTTTCCACCGACCGTTGTTAAGTGAGTTTGCTCTGAACGAATTACACAATGTACAGTAAATATTTAGAACTTTCATATATTTCGTTCATGATTTAAGTATTCCCTTAATGTTTTTGAGCAGTGTGCGTATGTATATGCGTGTATATATATATATATATATATATATATATATATGCTTCTACTACATATCACACTACCGCATCCATTACACCTTGAAATAGCATAAATCAGGTCGTATTTTGGACACCCAATCGCACAAACAGGTTAAATGTCTCCCATCAATCGTTTGCTCCCTTGTCAGAAGTTATTCTGTTCGTTTCAGAGACCCTGATTAAGGCAGATTGCTCCCCTAACTATGGTGATTTATAGTTAGTCAACTGTCACATCTAAATAAGGGCGTCTATATTCATAGAACTCCTACTGGCATGCATCCAATTCCGGTATGCGTTGCATGATAATTATTGTTTTGGAGATGTCAGAAAAAACGCGGACACTTCTGATTCAACGGATCAAGTCTGCGACTGATTGGGTGATACGTTAAATCAGGGGTGTTAAAGCTGGGTTGGAACAAAAACTTGCACCCATATCCGGGTTTCAGAAACCAGGAATGAGTGGACACTGCCCCTGGCCTCTAAAGCAAAACCGTTCTGGTCCAGTTTGGCTGGGTTCAGTCTAGTCAGTACATGTCCTTGTAGATCTCCTGCAGCAGCGGGTGCAGTGAGGTTTCGGACTCTGTCTTCTTGATCTTCTGGACCAGCAGGGCATTCTCAGTGACCAGCTGGCGCAGGTCAGCCATCTTGTTGAGCAGCTTTGGGAAGAGGTACTGAGAGTCAGTGTGGTTGGCCAGTAGGTGCTGGTCCAGGGCCTGCAGGATACTGTCCTGAATGTCCTCCACCTGCTTGATGTTCATCAGCCCTGGGCGGTCTGACGGGGGAGACAAGACGAGAGAACGGAGATATACATTATTTAGCACTACCTTTTGTCAGGACACAATATACACTGGGTTGGTAGAGCAGCTATGACAGGTTGGGCAGTTATGACAGGTAAGGCAGTTATGACAGTTAGGGCAGCTATGACAGGTAGGGCAGCTATGACAGGTAGGGCAGCTATGACAGGTAGGGCAGCTATGACAGCTAGGGCAGCTATGACAGGTAGAGCCCCTATGACAGGTAGGGCAGTTATGACAGGTAGAGCCCCTATGACAGGTAGGGCAGCTATTTTGTGGTAGTTCACTGCAAGTAATTCAGAGGCCCCCCACTTAAACGAGTAGTTATTCAGAGGCCCCACACTTAAACGGGTAGTTATTCAGAGGCCCCACACATAAACGGGTAGTTATTCAGAGGCCCCACACATAAACGGGTAGTTATTCAGAGGCCCCGCACATAAACGGGTAGGGATTCAGAGGCCCCACACTTTAACGGGTAGTTATTCAGAGGCCCCACACTTAAACGGGTCGGGATCCACACGCACCTCCACAGAGGATGATGGCGGCGACGAACAGAGCCAGGTCGCTGTCGTCCAGCTCTAGGGCGTTGAACTTGACGGCAAACTCGAACTTGGGCTCCATGATCTCGCTGAAGGGCCGCCTCAGGCTGCGCAGGAACTCCCGGGTCACGAAGCCCCTGCCATTGGCCACGAGCAGCCCGTCCTTGTTCATGAGGGAGGGCAGCATGGCGAAGATGGCCTCGTGCACACCGTACTTCAGCAGGGTCACCTGGAGGGTGGTGGGATTATTCTACAGGGCTGTGGTGCATAAGCGTTCTGTACACTTCATTGTACACTCTGCGGTTTGGGCGCCAGACGCTGATTGGCTGAGACGGCATTCCGGCCGTGTGGATTTTGGAAAATATATACCACAGTGGTGACACGAAAAACCAAGGATCTCCTGATTTTGATGGTCACCGGTTTATAATAGAAATGTAGCTACATTTAATTTTATAAACATGTAGCAATAGGTCATTTATTTAGGTTCTCAGACTGAAATCATGGACTTTGGTGAAACACAAACCTCGTAACTACTTAATAATGGAATTAACTGATTTGGTTATAGATGCTGGTGGCTGTGTGACTATATGATATTTATTTACTTTATATTGCTATAGCACAGTCATATGAGGGAACCAGTAGGTTCAGGTAAGAGGATACAATAATAATAAACCTCCCACCAGACACAGAGAGAGGAATAAACCTCCCACCAGACACAGAGAGAGGAATAAACCTCCCGCCAGACACAGAGAGA
>JACXGK010007840.1:0-24092 GCA_016801125.1 Novumbra hubbsi
CAAACCGGTTCCTTGGAGGGCCGTGTGTCTGCAGGTTTTTGTTTTTTCCTGTCAATTGGTTCCCAGTTCAGACCTAAACAACCAGGTGAGGGTAGACCTAACCAATTAGTGACCTAATTAATCAATCAAGTACAAGGTGACAGCGAAAACCTGCAGACACTCGGCCCTCCGTGGATCCGGTTTGACACCTGTGCTCTAGGTGAAGGGACGCATCCCCTTCCTGAGTGGTATGATGCACACAAAACTTAAGGGAACACTGAATCATCGTATAACACAAAGTCAATTAAACTTGAGGCATCGCAATTTCTCCAGTTAAGAAGCATTAGCAATTGTGAATCAATGTTTAGGCGCACTGGAAAGGCAACAGCCAGACAACCCCAAAAAAGGTAATTGTTTTGCAGCTGGTGGCCATAGGCGATTTCTCTCTATACTTCCTAACTGATTGTTCTCTAGTTTTTGAATTTTGCACACACTTGAGTCGCATAAGTGGCCATTATGAAATTCACGCAAGTTGGGACAGCCTGTGATTTCAATTGTTTACTTTGCTTCACTATTGTTCCGTCATTTTGTGTTCAACAAATTACAATGTACGGTGAAGATTTTTATTTTGTTTATTGTAACTTGGATGAATGGATAACAGGCTTATTTTGATGTATTTTTGAATTGCTGTGCTTAAATAATAGGATTGCTCAGCATGCTAGATTGCTTGTTGATCAATTATTCGTGCAGTTCCATCCGCCAGTTGAAAATAAGTATTTATTGTTATAAAGGTAATGTCAGACGTATAGTCTCACCCTTAAAATAAATTAAAATGTTTTATTTGATCACAACATTTCCACTTCAACTTATATATCCTTCGTTTGTTTTTAATTTATGGAAAATTACCTCCCACACTTGACTGCAATCTGGCTGGTTTTGTGTTTATGATTTTCTTTTTTTACAATCACTCATGATGTGCAAATAATCTGTATCTTCATTGAATGTCTCTCCTAGCACTTATCTGAACCTGGTATTTAGTGTTTTCATGATAAAATGTTATTTATGAACTATAGAACATTAAGTAGATGGATGCTGTGTATACTACAATTAATCGACATTTAAATGCAATATGCAACCGTGTCAATTATTTTACTTCTCAAGCATTCCAGCACCATCAAAGGTAAGCATTTCCCCACTGAAATCTGTTACGATACCAAATTGCAGTCTGGTGAGCTGGCAGTTGGTCGTTCCTGAGATGGTCCTTGACAGTGTGCGTAAATTCTTGGTTAGTTTTCTTGGCTGTTTCCCAACAATCTTGCAGGTGAAGTCTGTTATAGAGGCCTGTTGGATGTATTGCCAAATTCTTAAAATGTCAGAGGTGGCCTATGGTAAAGAAATTTAATTGTTCATTTTTGGCTACAGCTCTGGTGGTAGTGTTTGCAATCAACACAATTGACACATCTGTGGTATTGTCTGTACAGTAGGTAGACCTTGCTTGACCATGCTGGTAAATCCGTTTTTGTTTTTAAAATGCAACACCTGTCAGGTGCTAAGGAGAAATGCTCAATAACTGGGATGTAAACATATGACATTTTTGCGTGATCAAAAATCTCAGCTTAAATATGTAACCAGAACTTTACAGGTTGCGTTTTTTGGTCTTTCTATTTGATCAGTGGGATAAGTATGAAGTCTTTGCAGCATTACAATGGCCTATAGCAATGACTCCCTTTAGTGTTAGTAATATCTCTTTGGCATTATCTTCATGTTGTAACCTTAAGTCTGATTTAATGTTCTGTAGCTTTCATTGAAAATGTATGCGTTGGTAATGTTTAGTCCTTTAGCTGTATAATTGACACAAACCTAAATTTACTTTTTGTCTTGTAGTGAATGTCTGGAGCTCAGTCCAGCGAAGGCCTGGGACCTGCAGTCCACCTCGACGCTCGAGCAGTTCATGGCTAAGCTATGTCTGCATCATCAGAAACAGATTGTCGATGCTCTGGGCTTCCTACAGACAGAGGTCTGTATAAATGTTATTTAAATTCTGTACATTTTAGGTAATGTTTAACCATGATGAACTATCGCAAATTACATGAGGACAAAATGCGTAAAACCTAGATACAGCACAGTAGAGGAAGTCAGAAACCAAGGTATTACTGCATTGGCTGTACCCGTTTGAATTACCTCATTGTTCTCCTTTTGTAGGTCAATGCTATATCCTCCTCCAACACTTCACCAGTTTCCAAACCTACTTGCTCCATGGAGCACAGAGCCCACCCAGGTCCGAGCCGTGCGCTGTGCTTGGAGACTCCGGAAAGGGACTTGACAGGCCAGAAACCTTCTTTTGCTTCTACACCGAAAGGACCAGTGGAGAGGCGAGAGACTGTTAGTACCAGGTGTAACAGATTGGCACTGTCTGAACAGACCCCTGGGAATGCTCTGTCACTAAATATGTCTGGAGTTGCTGGACAGACCTTGGATCCTGGGAAAGCTGTCTCAGAGGATTCTAAGGCTTTGGCCACCATGCTTAGAAGTACAGATGACAGTGAAAGTAAACGTATTAGTGATCATGCGCCTCTTAAGATTAAAATTATGAAGTCCAACAACCAGGATAATAAGCTATCCTGTGTGCTCACCACCTCTATTCCTGCTTGTGCTAGTACTGTGGATGAAAGGCAAAGCAATAACTTTGCAACCAGAGCAGATACTTTTAGTGCTGGACTTGGCTCTTCTGTGAAAAGGCAAGATAATGCTAGTCACTCAAGACAAAGAGGCTATTTTGGACAAGCCAAAGACAAACTTCAAAAGTCTCCAACCACATTAGCCCCAGTTTTCCCCAGGACTGCAAGGAAGACCATCAAGGGATCTTCCTATCATCGGACTAGAGACTCAGTGTGTCGTTTTGTAACTGATCCTGATCTCGGCCACTGTGATATTGTTTACATTAACAAACCCATCACAGAGTGTTTCCAGGAAAGGCAGCACCGTCTACTCCCACGCCGCAATGCCAGGAAAAGTACCAGAGGTCACATGTATGTGGAGGAGATGTGGGAGCTGAAGACTGTCCGTACATTAGCAAGGAAGTCTGCCCGCAGTCATGGGGGCGTCTGTCCTACTCCAATGCCTGACATTATCACTCTGGTCACCCCTAAACAGCTGCTTGTAAAGCCTGAGGGTGTACCTCTGGTGGACTTGCCCTTTACTGGAGGCTTTGTGGAGACGCTAAGTCAAAAAACTCCCTTAAAGCTTCCAACTGTAAAGGCTGTGGCTGTGGATATAGAGGCTACAGCGGCATCAGACAGTGAGGTGGAGCTGATTGTTGAGACTAGTCAGACAGACCAAAGTCAATGTGAGGAGCAGACTGCCCCTCCTTCACAGAGTCCTCTAATGGAGAATAAACAGAGGGGAGGGGCAATCTCGGAGCTGCCAAGCCAAAGCCTATCACCGGGGGATAACTCCACTCAGAGCCTGGTTGATACGGCAGATCATTTAAACAATGAAATAATTCTCAATGGAAATGCAGAGCTGGTTTTGACGGAGAAAGAGCTGAACCTTGAGCCTAATAAGACATCTGAAGAATCTGAGCTTGTCCAAGATGAGCTGAACTGTGATCCAGAAGGCCAGAGCGTTGGTATTGAAAGCCAACAAGAGGTACCTGAATCCTTGACCCCTTTCCCTGAAAATGCTGGATATAAGGAAAAGTTGGCAGTGAGTGCAGGTATGTTTGAAGGGCATGCAGAGCCCCAGGATCCTCAGAGTTTAGTTGTCCAGAAACAGTTTGAGGATTTAAGTAAAAAAGAGCCAGAGACTCCCACAGAAAGTGAATGGGCAGATTTGCAAGAAACGGGCAAGGTTGATCCAGACTTTGTTCCAGGTGATGGCAACAATTCACCTGAAGAAAGAAAGATAAAAACATTCTCTAAAAATGAGCAGGCCATTGAAAATGAATTTAATCTAAATTGTTTTGAATACCTGAGTACTCCAGCAAGGATGTTTTCTTCAAGTGTAAAAGAAGCTCCAGTGACTGACACAGAGAACTTGATTATATGTGGATATGTGAATGGCAGACCTATAGCGCAGTCTGACAGATGTTTGCGTGAACGGCCAGCTAAAAACACTCCAGAATCTAGCAAGACAAAACGCAACCCAAAGGCCTCTCTGAGTGAAAAACAGTCTGAAAAAAATGAGAATGTTTATGAGATTCCACACATTTTAGCTCCTCATAACACATTCACTGCTATGGAAAGTGTCAAAGGGCCATTGTTAAAAAGCCCCACCAAGTCCTCCTTGAAAAAATCTGAGAATGTGCAAGAGCTTCCTAACATTTCAGTCCCCACTGCTGAAGTGATGAAAAGCCCCGTGTCCAAACGACCCTTAAGAATAGCTAAAGCTAAAGCAACTCAGGACCTGCCTGATACAAAGACCCATGTGAAAGCGAGCCGAATCGCATCTGATACAACTACCACTATTATCCCTATGACAGAAAGCCAGAGCCTTCCTGCCACTCCATTCCCAAACACACCTGTCGACTCCCTAAATAGCCCTGAGTCCAGACAACCCCTCCGATCACCCAGTCTCCAACAGGATAAGGCGGTTTTCTCCCCTCCCATCCTTGATTCTTCCCCTCCCTTCAACATAGTCTCCCCTTCCCACCCTGAAACTTCCCCTCTACTCACTGATGCCTCCCCTCCACTCACTGATGCCTCCTCTCCACTCCCTGATGCCTCCTCTCCCCTCCCGGACGCCTGCCCTCCCCTCCCGGACGCCTGCCCTCCCCGCCCTGAGGCCTGCCCTCCCCTCCCGGACGCCTGCCCTTCTTTCCCTGTTTTCTTTCCCCTACCTGATATCTCCCCTCCTGTTGCCTCCCCTCAGGTTGAAGGGTTTCATAACTTTATTGTCCCTGAACAATCTACCTCCCTCCTACTCACTGAGCTTCATCCTGCTGCCTGTTCATCTGATCAAAATAGTGCAGTCATCCAAAGCTCTGCAGAGCTGAAAGTAGAAGTTCACCCAGATTTAAAAGCCACATCTTGTGAAACGCAGATCACAGTAGTGGAAACTAGGGTGACAAATAGACCCAATCTCAGGTCATCAATAATCATGGCAAAGGAAGTTGAAAATGTTGGGAGTGGTGAGCAAGTTATCAGTGAGGAGTCTGCTTTCACACATGGTACAAGCATGAAAAAGAACCTGGCCCAACGACAAAGTCCACTGAGAAGCAAAATAACCACCCAAAAGGAAGAAGACTCAAGCAAATTGTCTTCCCTGAAGAATTTTCACGAAGCAGCTTTGACGAAGAAAGTTGAGGAACCAGCATTATTGGATAACAAATCTCTCTCGGATGATTCCAACCGATTTTCAATCGGCAGTTCTCCCGACAGACCTGGGCGAATGCCATTAAGGAGTGAAAGTAGCAAAGCTGACATGCCTAACCAGTCTACCCGTGCTTCCCCATCGGCTGCTTTGGAGTCAAGGCTGTCCGCGTTAAGAGCTCAGAGATCACCCACGATCACGGCAAGTGCTCCAGTAACAGTTCAGAAGTGCAGTGAAGTGGCATCTCCAAATAGGCTGAAATCCCCAGTGAGACTATCATCGCCCATTAAGATAAAACCAGCAAAGAGGATCAAGTCTCCCCTAAGAGATTCTCCTTTGTTGGTCAGTTCTCTTTTGCCCTCCAGCTCTATCACTCCTCTCCTACCTCCCAAGCTGGAGCCTCCAGTACAGGCTAGACACAAGTTTTTGGAGTTGCTAGACGTGGAAGAAAACCAACAGAAAATCACTATGCTCAACACCAGGTTTGATAAGATGCATAGAGGCTGGGTCCAGATGGACAAAGAGGGACATCCAGCACCCAAGCCCAAGAACAAGGGAGACCGACAGGCAGCGATATGGAAGAGCAAGCGCAGGGTACGTAAGCCCAAGTCTTTGGAGCATCAAAGATTCTCTCTAGTTCAGATGCTATTCAAAAATGATTTGGACCTAGCCAGTATTTGCCGTTGCTACATGGAGTCAACAGAAACCCAATCCCTGATCATTGTAAAGAAAATTAATACCCGTCTTCCCTCTGAGACACAGTTGCTCTTCCCTGGAATGTCCCAAAGGCCTTCCCAAGGGGTCTTTCCTAGTCTGCAGGCAGAGCGCTTAAAGAAACATTTGAAGAAGTTTGCCATCGCTTCCCCTGTGAAAAGCAATCCCAAGAGCCAAAAGTTAATCGCTAAAGCCCTGGCTCAGGAAGTCAACACAAGTTCACCCAAAGGAAAGGAAAAGAGAGAGCTGACAACGGCAACTCGAATCTCCACTAAAGCTTATCTCAACTCTGCAGAGGCACAGATACCACCAACTGATGGCCAGAAGGCCTCTGCAAAAGCAAAGAACCCAACTAGCGCGCGGATTCTGAGGAAGTATTCTAATTTACGTGAGAAGATGCAAGGTCAACAGTGCTCCAAAAATCCAAAAGGGGACACAAGTACTGAACTTGAAGGATCCAAAGTCAAACCCCCCAAATCCTCAAATAAAAAAATGGCAAAACCTCCTAAGTTGAAAACACTTGCTACCCAGAGACAGAAATTATCTGCGTCAGGTAATAAAGGTGTGAAGGAGCTACAAATTGTCAAAAGGGAGCGAGCGCAGCCATCGCCTGGTAGAAAGAATCCAACTAAAACCGTTGTCCGGCAAAAATCACTCCAGACTTCCAACAGCAGTAGAACCTTAAGGGGTCTCGGTAGGAAAGGGCGTGCATTACCTCAGAGGTCTCCACAAAGTGTGAAGAACACAAAAGCACAGAAAAACGCTTTTGCCACCACCACCAAGACTGACTCAAACAAAAGGCAAGTTGCAGTGGAGAAAGCGGACAAGACTACACCAACAAAAGCAGATGATATGAAAGCACAAACAAAAAGGTCCTCTCAAGGTAGAGTCTTTGAGACTAAAGTTACTGAAAGTTACAATGCTGAAAGTAACTGCCCTGAAAGTGCTGCAGTGACTCAACAGAACACGGATGTAAAAACACCAGGCTCTCCTGACCAGGTACTCACAAGGTCGCAGAGAAAGATTGAGGCTACTCCATCCCCCTCTGTCCCCCAGAATTCCAGTCCTAAGCCTGCCACAAAGAAAGCCAATGAAGCAACACCATCACAGAGTGGGGCTTCTAAGGGTGCCATAAAAAGAGCTCTGGAGCCCACACAGACCGTTAATACGAGCTCTACGCCTGCCATGAAGAGAGCCAATGAACCTGTTCAAATTGGAACTCCTAAGGGTGCTTCTAAGAGAGCTCTGGAGCCCACACAGACCATTAGTACGAGCCCCAAGTCCTCCACAAAGAGAGCCAATGAACCAGCTCAGAGTGGGACACCTAAGGCTGCTACAAAGAGAAATGAGGAGAGTCCCCAGACTCCAGCAAAGCGCACCAGGACATCCCTTCAGAAATAACGCTTCTGTCCAGACAGACTGTAGCAGCCAGACATTTTGGGGGGTTTGTTTGACCTGGAATATACTAGTAATCACTGGTAGTACCTATTTTTGTGTACCCTATTTGTATTGGTAAAATATCATTTGAATGGAGGGCGCTCAAGTTATTTCTTGAGCTTACTAATGGTAATGCTTTTGTTATGCTTTAAAGGCAAAATTAGTGGGATTGCTGTGTTTTCAGAGTGGGTTCTTCTTAGACCAATGCAGTTTTCTAAACCAGTCTGAATTCTAGTTTTGTCTTGAGCGCTCTCGAACTTGGCTGGAGTTGGGTTTATCTGTATTATAAACATGTGAAACATTTTTGTTTTTTAATTTCATGCTTTGGTTCATTATTTATTCAGACATCAGCATGTTTGAAAATGGTGTCAGTGGTGTGAACATTCGCACAACGTTGCAGCATCGCAAGCTGGTCCGTTTAAGAGTAGCCCAGGTTCAAACGAACATTCTACTGTAACTGTAGCATATATTAATGTATGTCTCCAGCTCATCTCATGTCTCAGTGTCTTCAGCTTAAGCTCTTTGGAGTTGTATGACTATGATCAGGTGCCTTATTTATGTTTAGAAACCCATAGGGAATGTTTGAGGCTTCAAGTAGCAAAAAGGCAGTTTTAGCATGGACATCACCATATAAAGAATTCCCCCTTTAAATGTAGTTGTGGGTGGGACAAATTCCTTCTCATGTCAAACAGTTTTATCAACAGGTAAAATGTGAAGTTCCACCAACTTAACTACAGTTTAATACGTAATTAAACAGCGACCCAAGCTTTGTTGTTTTATCAATACCCCAAAACATTTATATTTGAAATGGAAACAATGACTTAAGAGGCGAAAGTGCACACCATACACATTACTTTGCAGTGTATTTTTATTCATAAACCGTGAATCATTTAAACAGTCTCCCCATCTTGGGGGACAAAAGCAGCACTAAGTTGCAAATCCTTTGCTTTCGTCAAGTCTGCAACCCATAGGCATCTCTAAATGCTGGATATATCTTTCCTGGTGATGCAATATTTATTTCCTGGAGCCTTTTGGCTTTCTTGTCTTCATCACTTGAAATGTCTGCTTTGATTCAGGTTGGGTGATTACCTGGGCCAGTCAAGAACATTCCAGTTTTTGCTGTTTGTTTTTGGGTCATTGTCCTGCTTTACAGTGAAGTTCCGTCCAATAGGTTTTGAGAAATTTGGTTGGAGCTAAGCAGATCAGATGTACACTTCAGAATTCTTCCTGCTGCTCCCCACCGAAGTCAGAAGACAAGTGAGCCAGTTCCAGTGGCAGCTATGTATGCCAAAGCCATAACACCCCTGAATCATGAGCAGGTCTGTTTTTGTTCTCCATACTTAAAAAAAGAAAAAAAGAATCACTTTGGTACAGGTTGATCTGTGTCCACATCCTGGGGAGGTTTCTCCACTAAAGTGGTCTTCAGAGTTCTATCAGTACTTGCTTATGCTGAGCTTGTGTTCATTGCTTCCTAATGATGTACGGAATAGTTGATTTTGATATACTTCATGTTTTGGTAGTCTTAACTTCAAATCCAGTGTTGCAGAACAACAAAACATGCGCGACTGTCCTAATGCGTATGGATGTGAAGATGATGTCTTTGATGGGGATGTCCATGTAATCAGACTTTTTTCATGTACGGGAAATGTATTGATGCTTCCTCTAACCTTCTCCGTAGTTGGCCACAGGGATCTGGACGTTGCACCGTTAACACGTACTGTACGAGGGAGAAAGGGAGGATTTTAGATGCTAGGATTTGGTGATTGTCTGCACATGTCATGTTGATGTGGTCTTTTGCACGCATACAACCCAGTCTTCAGTTATTGTATGGTTCTTATCCGTTCTGAAGCAATGTATCAGACGTGTGTCCGTGTAGTTTCATGCACCACACATTTCTCCCCTGTTCTCATGTCTTCCTACTGTAATCTAACCCTGCTTCTGATTTGCTCCCTTTTTGCTTTGAATCTCTGCCACAAAACGTCCTTGTTGTTCAGATGGTTCTATCGTAACCGTGTATATTGTTTTTATGTTAACAACTGCCTCTAGACTGTTCCTTCTGACCCCGTCCTTTCTCGTTTCCCCGGTTGTCATTAAAGTTGAATCGAGATGTCGTCCGTCTTCCTCCGTGTTCACGTTTTAGCAAAACTCTTGGTGTTCCGGGTTTTTCACCTGCGCAAATATTGCCCACTTTCTAAACGCAGCCTTCACCTCATCCTCGTGTTATAAAGGAGCTATTGGGTTGGTTCTTTCTGGAAACTTCTAAGACTATGCATGCATGTAACTGAGCCCCTTGTTTTGTTTTATGCGCATTAATGACTGGTGAGCCCTTGAAATGTGTCATCGGTCCGTCGTTTTGAAAAGGAGGTTGAGATTGTCTGCCGTTTCAGAGCAGATACTAGGGCGAGGTGCGACATTAATCCTCATGTTGTATCAGATGTTGGATAGATATCCCCCCAATGCTTTGTAATTGTGTTGATATGTGCGTTTTCCTGTTGCAGTATACTGGGCCCCAGGTGGCCATACATGAGAACTGTATGAGAAAAAGAAATGTCTACCTTTTTAGTCTTTGTGAATCATCAGTACTATATCCCGATGTAATAGAAATAACTTGTCTGCCATGTTTTGTTTCTGTGTATTTTGTTTCAGGAAGACGATGGCATAGTGTGATGGTTCCCTACTATATCAATAGCTTGGTCTCCGTTTGTGTGTCAAGAGCTGAAACATTTTAGCACAGTATTCTTTTTATTGTAGTTATTTTGTTTAAAGGTAACTATTTGTAAATTCAGAAAGGTATAATTCACGTTTTATATTGTTATTTAAGAAACCCCTGAAGCTAAATACCGTAGACCTAAATTAAGCAGTCCACCAAATATCAAACTTGAACATGTTTTATTCTTCACTGTGGATATTTATAATTTGATTGGAAATAACTGATTTAATTTGTGTTAATCCCATCAATAAGACATCTTAAGTTAGTGGCTTTTTACATTTTTGCTGGAGTTTATAAAGATGTTTGAGTAATATTTTGTCATGTTTTTTTTTTGCTATACATCTCTTCAGCGTTTTTTATAAATCTTTTGTTAGTAATTGGTCAAACCATGGGTGTAACTAAAACAGAGTATTACTAATACTAATCCAATTTTGTGTTACTAGCTTCATGAAATTACAATTGAAATTGCACTGTAGTCTTCCTCACTACTTCCACAATGTTATATTGTTTTACATATGTATATTCTCTACAGCTCCTTTTAACTTGGTCATGTCATCTCCAACATTATTTTAAACTTTGTTTTACCCTTAAAACCCACACACACACACTTCAAATCAATGAAAAGACACATTAATGTTAAAAGCACACACATTAAATTTTAATCAAGGGAAAGTGGAGGGGTTTGGTAAACATTTTGTCGGTGGCGATAGATAGCTAGATACTACATACATTCAGCATTAATGAGACTTCAGTTCAATCCCACCATCACACCTGCGACGGAACAAAACTAAAGCAACAGAAATAGCACATCTGTAAGAAAACAGAGGAATTGTTTTTGATCGTTTGTTTTGCACCATTTCAATACAAGAGACCCTCAGTCTTGCACAATGACATGATACTAGAGTAAAATGTCCATCTATTCCCATAAGACAACGGAATTTGGCTGCATTGTAACAATCCACAATGTTTGCAATTGTGAATGACAGTCCCTGTTTGTGAGAACCTTGATAAGCTTATGATACCTGGGACGAAGAGACCTAAAGGTTTAGAGTTGACAGTTCATCAACAGACAATGTGGACAGTTGGATGACCTCTGGGCCTAAGACCTTTGGGGCAAACATGAAAGAACCGCAACAGAACGCCCCTGGTAGTAATTTCTCAAAGGTATTTAGGATCAACATTCACTGAATCTTCAAACACAACTTACTGTAGATCAGTGTCTAGGGATCTGAACTCCACAAGAAACAACTCCAGTAGGTCTCTCTGAAAAAGACCATATGGTCTATATTTGATACTAAACAGGAGAAGAGGCAAACCATGCCCCTACAGGACTGGGCGCATGTTGTTTTTCTACACTTTTTTTTACATTCAGGTTGGGTTGGACAGTTCTCTGTGATTGGCACCTTTTCCCCTCTGATGTATGTATGTATGTATGTATTATAGATGGTCTGAACAATAGAGATGTTCAACTGTACATATTACATGTGAAAATGGTGGGGGGGGACAAAACCCCCATAAGATTGACATGAGCTCATCCAATTGCAAAAGTACAGAAAGCATGTCTTTCAGCCTATGTCCTCATGGTCTTCACCTCCTTCCACAGTACAATGTGACGATGAAGACTTGTACAGTTCCTAATCCAGGCAGAAATGGAGACATCTTGATGCACATCCACAATAAATAAGGACTATATTCTACATATATCAGCAGTCAAACTGTTTTGCTGCCTACATTTCTGTGGTATTCTATTTGTGGTTAGGACCTTCATTTCACGACTGCAACTCCCAGCAGATGGAGATAGTTGAAGGTGGGGATGTGTCCTCGAAAGCATGTGGCAAGTGACCATCCCTCCCCCTAACCTGGAAGTGGCTGAGGCCATTTGCACCTCTCATCTGTAATGATTCAGTGATACTGACACCATAGAGCCCTACGCTTCCAACAACAGCTTGGTTTCATTTTAATCTTAGAATTGCATCTGTCCTCAAAGTAATATGTCCCTGTTTTATGACATAAATTCAACCTAACACATTAACAAAATCAACACAAGACGATCAGAACCCTTTTACTATATTTCAGAGTATGGTATATATAGTAAACACAGACAAAGTCCATTTCGGAGTGGAAGGGGCATCTCCCTAATTGGTATTTTACTCCACCCAATTGGCCCCAACAGCCAATGAGGAATGTGTTTAAGCCAGCGGTGAGGAAACTCTTAACTGGCTCTTTAGTGATGTCACAAATATCTTACAGCTTTTTTTGTTACACTATTTTGTTTTAAATATTTTTTTCAATTTTTTTTCTTTCTTTAAAAACAGCAACAATTATTATGCCATATACTCTACAGGAAAAAGCCTTAATAAATAAAAATAAAACTGCACACAGACTATCAAATTAATTAGATGTCATATTAACATGGAAGACAACATATACAATATTAAACATGTTTCTACATCAATACTGTCTCATATACAACAAGGCCAACCATTTGCTACCTTGTTTTGGACAATTACAAACTAGCTTTTTTGAGCAAGTGAAATAAATGAATAAAAACAGCTAGGGAACCAATCAAATGCCATCCTGCCTGTTCCAATAGACGCTTCCAGAAAACACAGATTTACTCTTTAACATATAAAAATACTATACCAAAATGAAATACAAATATATATATATTAGAATCTGTTAGGCATTTCTGTATAAAGAGAGGGCTAAAGGAGTTAGGTTACACCAGAAAACAAAATATAATAAAAGAAAAACAATGCAAAAAAAAAAAAAGGGTATAAACAAAATAAAAACATATGCCGCACATATTTGCTCCATAATAATAAACATAATAAAAAGCTCTACATATCCATTTGCAAACTTCTCACATGCAACAGTTTGGAGACACGTTTAATACTGCAGGCATCGAGGGCAGGGAGCCAAATCATCCTGCTCAAAGGTGAAGGGTTTACGCAAATCATCCAGAGACAATGCATGCTGGGGGACGGGTCTGCGCCACTCCAGATAGGTACAGAATATCTTATGTCCTACTGAAGGGGAATAGAGGCTCTGGCTGCCCTGTCTGTATCTGACAGAGCCTTCTCCAGACATTTTAATGGAACAACCCTTCTCGGACAAGACCATTCTCTGTGTGTTCGTGTGTGTGTGCGTGTGTTTTCGTGTGCGAAGGGCAAATTATTCTCAGTGCTAGTATTCAGTGCAGTGTTCTTATCAGTAATGGAAAGAATGGACAAGTCTTGTTCAGTAGATCTGTGTACAGTCACCTCATTTAACAAGCAATCAGGCTTAGCGCGGCTATAGCCTGATCTAGCCCAAGCGCTGCTCAGCCTAGCACAGCTATAGCCCGCCGTAGCCCGGGATCCACTCAGCCTGGCACAGCTATAGCCTGACCGAGCCTGGACTCTGCTTAATCTAGCACAGCATTAACCCAACCTAGCATGGGATCTGTTTAGCCTAGCATAGCTATAGACTGGGGGCTGCTTAGCCTAGCACCACTATCGCCCAACCTAGCCCCAGCGCTGCTCAAGCTTGCACAGCTCAACTACCACCCGGCCAAGCTAAGCTAAGCCCAACCCGACCACACTCTGGTACATGGCAGGTAGGACTCTACCAGCCAACACCAGCTATAGCTCAGCCCTGCCTCTCCAAACTCCACTCTCCTCCATATAATTCAATATCTGTGTACCTCTTCCCTTCTGCCACCCTGACCAGGCTTTACACCAGATTACACACTGCCTTTAGGAAGCAAGTATGGGGGGGGTGGTAACTGGATGGGCCGATTGACCAGAGGTTTAGACCAGGTGCGTATGAAGGGGGTTGAATGATGACACCTCTGAATGCAACGCCTTTGATATCAGCTAGAACCATTCAAAACAACGTTGCTGATGCAATGGTTTAGTAAATGTTTACAATTCTCCGTGTTTGTTGTTGATGTTTGTTTTCTCTGTGAGACCGTACGAGGAAATGTCTTATTTTACAAACATTGTTGTCCATAATATATAGATAGAGGTTGTTTATTTTTTTTGTAATATATATTTCTTTATACTCTCTTCTTCGTCGTCTTCATCCTCCCCGGTTCTCCTCCTCGGTGGTGCGCCTGGTAGCCACGGTAGCGGGTTGGAGGCGCGCTACATACAGCCCACGCAGCCACACTTGACGGTCTTCTCCACCTCCTCGCTGAACGAGGTCCCGTCGCTGCAGTCGAAGGTGTATTTCCGGCGTTTCATCCGCTGACTGGCACAGCAGGCCCCCGCGTCGCAGGCTCCGGAACACTCTACCCAGGAGACCATGCGTGTGGTCTGACAGATGGCGTAGCCGCGCTGCACCTGGTAGAAGTCCCTCACAGGCACCCCTTGGCATTCTGACTCTGTCCGGGAGGGGAGGGGAGGGGGAGGGAGGGAAGGGGGGAGAACACAGAGACCAACTCATTGGTCTTTGAACTGACTGACAGCAAGAGGCGGCCTCAGGTGAACATCATGTTTTGTTTTAGACACAGAATCACTCAAGTCAGCCTTTCTCGGTACCTGTGGTTGGTTTGGGCCGGACTACCTCTTGGGCTGTTTGTATCAAACACAAGCGACAACAGAAACAAGCTAAGTGAACTGGGATGCTAGACAGTTCACAATGTGTTGTCTTTCACTCATATTTGCGTCAACGAGCACTCCGGTGTATCCTCTATAATGACGTGTGTGTTGCTTACCTGCGTCACAGAGCGCTCCGGTGTATCCCGCCTCACAGTGGCAGTAGGCGTCTCCTGTATCAGAGAGCTGGCAGCGTCCGTGTTTACAGTTGCGACTGTGGCAGGGGTTGAACAGCTCCCCCTGCTGGTTACACAGGGCCCCACGGTAACCCTCCACACACTCACAGCGGTAGGACTGCAGGTCCAGGGGAATACACTTCCCATGCACACACCTGGGGATGGACAATTCATCAATCCGTCAATCAGCAATACATGCCTGGGTGAAAATCCTATTTGGAGGATTCATGGAATCAGGATGGAATGAGTAGGAAATCACCCCAGAAGAATATCTGGGAAAAAAATCATTGGAATGAATTAAAACATATATAAGTCGTTTTTTTATTTCATAAAGTTTTCAATGGGTGACAGGTCTGGACTGCAGGGTTAGAGTTAGTTTACCACCCGGACTCTTTTACCATGGAGCCATGCTGTTGTAATACGTGCACAATGTGGTTTAGCATTATCTTGCTGAAGTAAGCAAGGCCTTCCATGAAAAAGACTAGATGGCAGCATATGTAGCTCCAAATCCTGTATATAATATTAATGGCGTCTTCACAGATGCGCAACTCACCCATTCCATGTGCAACAATGCACCCCCATACCATCACTGTGCGCAGATGACAAGATCCCTCTCCCAGCCTGTCATGTTATCATCATAACCCCAGTGTATCCCTTTAACCTAGCATGCTGCTACTTACTTGCTTCCTTGGCATGGGTTAGTGGCCAGCTGGTCGCAGTGCGGTCCGCTCCAGCCCGGTTGGCAGTGGCAGACCGGTCCCTGTGCCCCGTCCGGCTGGCAGATGCCATGCAGGCAGTAGATCTTTCTGCAGGGCTCACAGCCTGGCACCACACCAGGCTTCATCTGGGTCTTGGTGAAGTCCTGTAGCTCGTTATTGATATACAGGTTCTGGATGCAGCCGTGGAAACTGGAGCCATTCTGGATCTGCCAGAGCCGGAATGCTGCCGAGTGAACATCCACCGGCATACCTGAGACGAAGAGAAGAAGGGGAGGATGTGGAGGAAAGGGAGGAAGGGATTTGCCGGTTAGATACATATGTGAGTGAAGATCGGGGACACAGAGACACAACTAACACAGGGCTGATATGGAATTAATGAAGGAAGAGGTTTTTCAAAGAGTCATGTGCAAGAAGATCTCTTTCTCTATAGTAAGTTAGGCAACCGTCACTTAATGACGAATTCTGACGACTAAAAGAAAACAATAAATAATGTATATACATTACTTAGATTTCACTATTTTTTATATTTGAGCGTCTCTGATGTACAGTGATTGCACACAAATGTAATTCTGAATCAGTATATGATGCAGATAATCTTTGAAAAAAAAGACAGTGAAAAGGAGATGGGATATTCAGTGTACGATAAGCAGTGTACGACATTCACAAACGCAACGACGAACAGTACAGCACATGACAACGCCAAGACGTCACTCTGAACACAAAGCCGTTCCTGATATCCGATCAGTTCTGTCTCAACCCTCCGCATTTTGGTGTCAGTAGCGGCCAGTTGGGTTACAGAGTATAACTTGCACAAATAACGTCAAGAGATGCTAAACCATGCTAATGTATTATCTCACATACACTGAGGGTAGACTGTGTCTGGTAGAACAGAGATTAAAATGTATCCAAATGTCTGGAAGTTGTATGGAGAAATGCCAGAAATAGAATAGATTGTATAAGACTAGGATGTCTGGATGTGGAGGAATACAGTCTGCATCCTGCTGGCAGTGGGGCCATGTAGCTGGGGCTTGACTCACTGGCTGAACTGCATGTCAGTCATTACACGCTTCCTGTCTGTGTATATGTGTGTGTATCGGTCAATAGTATTCCATAGCACCATTGTGAGACTGGAGTATGTGTGCATTTGTGTGTGGGTATTTATTCTTGAGTGCTCTAACAAACACAGTCGGTGGGTTTGTAGTTGGGCAAGTTGCAGGGATGGGTTGGGACACGGGTCAATTGCAGTGAGTGGGGTTTTGAGATGGGGGGTGTGGGGTTGTAGTGACATAGGGAGGTAGTGGGTGGGGTTTTGAGATGGGGGTGTGGGGTTGTAGTGACATAGGGAGGTAGTGGGGGAGGGTTTGAGATGCAGGTGTTGGGTTGTCGTGACATAGGGAGGTAGTGGGTGGGGTTTTGGGATGGGGGTGTGGGGTTGTAGTGACATAGGTAAATATTGGGTGGGGTTTTGGGATGGGGTTGTGGCGACATCAAGAGGTGAGGGTGACATTGATATTAGTGTAGTAGTTGTAGTGCCTGCAGCAGAGGAGGAGGAAGTAGGTGTGTTCTGGAGTGGGCCCCTACCCCCCACGTATAGCGGAGCCTCCCCATTTAGGGTCCGGACCCCCCTCAGGCTGTCCATGGTGGTGGGGAGACCCCCGTCAATTGACAAGTTCACCATCTGGTCAAAGGTCACCAGCTCCACGGTGTGGAACTGACCGTCGTTGATTGTCTCAGTACTGCAGGAGAAAGACAGAGAGACATACAGGGCAGAGTGGAAGAAACCAAGACAGGAAGACAGAAAGACATACAGGACAGAGTGGAAGAAACCAAGACAGGAAGACAGAGACATACAGGGCAGAGTGGAAGAAACCAAGACAGGAAGACAGAGACATATAGGGCAGAGTGGAAGAAACCAAGACAGGCAGGGAAAAACAAGGCAGAGTAGAACAAACAAAAACAAAGAGGACAGCTGTTTAACATGACCTTCTAAAACAGAAATGTAGCAACGTTGCTGTGTGTGCTAACTAGGCGGCTTACCTGTAGATCGCGTGTCCAGGCTGGCTTCCAGGGTCGTAGCTGACCTTAACGTGACCCTGGAACAGCTCGACGGCGATGTGATCGTTGTCCCCGTTATACAGCAGGATCCCATTCTCCTCCGCCGTGGAAACCTGGGCCGGATATCATCACATCACGACGCAGTGTAGAGATCACATGACAGCGTCTGCTACGTCGGTCACAGTCACTGAATGCTAACTTGAAATCCGAGTGTGTCTGTGTGTGTGTGTGTGATTGTGTGTGTAGGTTTTGCTGGTGAGTGTGTCTTACAGTACCTGTAGGGTGATGTTAGATACCTGCAATGTGATGTTAGCCTGGGGCCAGTTCTTCAGGTCAGACAGCAGCAAGTAGGAATCCCTGTCCACGAAGTTCACGCTGACCAGCTTCTCACAGCGAGGCCCCCCGAACCCGGGGAGACACTGGCAGAGCGCCCGCCCAGCCCGCTCCACGCACGGCGCCCGGTTCTGACAGTCCGCCAGCTCACACAGAGACCGCGGCGAGGGGGGCACCTCGCACAGCTGACCGCTGATGGAGGGAGGGGGGGGGAGGAAGTTACGGCGGACGCCGACCCAACCGCGAGGGGCCGTGATGGCCCGCTCAGACGCTGGCTGACACCCCCTGCTGGCGGGCGGCATCGTCGCCACGGCACCCGGTTTAACCAGCGCTCCTCACCTGTAGTTGTCGGGGCAGGAGCAGGAGTATCCATTGAGCCGGTCCACACACTGGGCGCTGTTCTGACAGCGGTTCTCCTCGCAGTCGTCATAGTCCAGGCTGCAGTCTTCCCCCACGTAGCCCGGGGAACACGCGCATCTGCAACACAGCGGGGGGGGGGGTCAGCCGAGGCCCGGCTCACACGGTGCCTCGAAATGTCACGGACAAGCAGACGGGCCGGTCAACTCACTGGGGCCCGCTGGAGGTGACGAGGCAGGTGGAATGGTGTTGACAAGGGCTGCGGCCTGGAGCACACACGTCCTCCATCTCTTCACACATCTCGCCTGGGCCAGGGGACGCAAACGTACGTCACATTCACGGTACAGAGACGGTACATTCACAGTGCGTTTCTAGAGAAGGCCGGTGGGATACCTGTGTAGTGGAGTGGACACAGACAGGTATACTGGTTGACCCCATCTATACAGGTAGCGCCGTTTTCACAGTTGTTGTCTTCGCAGTCGTCTGTGTTGGTCTGGCAGGTGGGGCCCTCAAATCCCTGGGGACAGTCACAGGTGAAGGCCCCTTCCTCCTGCTCACTTAGATGGCAGGTGCCCCTGTTGGCACAGGGGCTGTTGACACAGGCGTTCAGAGGAGTCTCACAGTTTCGACCCTGCGGACGGAGAGAGAACACTGACCACTCTGCTCCATAAGACCCAGACCATTGTTATTAGCATCCAGGCCATAGCCTTCGCAGCCCAGTTCAGCACTTTGTCTTCCCACCTCGTGCATCAACAGCAACAAGGACCAGGAGTAAGGACCTATACGTTAGTAGGTGGGAATAACTAGGTTGGAGTGAATAGTAGATTTTACTAAGTAGGTAAGTAGTTCTGAGTAAGTAGGTTAGTAGTTCTGAGTAAGTAGGTAAGTAGTTCTGAGTAAGTAGGGAAGTATTTTTGAGTAAGTAGGCTGGTTGTTCTGAGTAAGTAGGTGAGTACTGAGGGAGGAGCAGTAGGTCCAGAATGGAGAGAAGCGACCCGACGGGAGAACAGCCAAATCTCACCTTGAATCCAGGAGGACAGCTGCACCTGTAGATTTCCACCAGGTCGCCGACACAGACCCCCAGGTTGGCACAGGGGCTGGAGAGGCATGGGTTGCACTTGGCCAAGACCCCGTTGTCCACCTCACCTGTATGTACATGCACAGCCACACACGCGTTGATGTTTCTGCCACTAAACCTCACCAAACGCTCCGTCATGTCAAAGTAGGATTTGGAATTTGCCGATTTGATTCATCTCACCGTGGCACTCAAACTTTTTTGCCGGGGTGGTCAGCAGCAGTTTTCCCTCCATTCCCATTGGCCCGGCACAGCGGGCGATGCCAGGCTCCTTGTACCCAGTCTTTACCCAGTCAGACAGCCAGCGCAGACGGCAGTCACAGTACAGGGGGTTGGCGCCAATAGCGCTGAGGGTGAAGGGGTCACAGGTGAGGTCACAGGTACCGGTCAGAAAGAGGGTTGGTACCAATCACCAGGAGAAATCAGTCAATCTATTTCTAAAGGACTGTGTCTTCAATCTACAAGATGCAGCGCTCTATTTGGCCACCAGGTGTCTCTCCCATCCTACAGACAACCCAGAGCTACTGAACTGTCACAGCTAGACCCTTTTGAATTAGTTTTATTAAGGTTGAGGGTTTGGTTATGTGTCACTTATAGACAGTCAGTCTCTCAGTGGGAAGCTTTTTATTATACCTGTAGTCCCTTGTTTATAATTGACTGTTGGCTTTCTATAATGTATTTGTAACACTGAGAGACATTGGAAAGACTGAGAAGTGATGATGTTGAATTGATAAAGGAATCTTCATTGGGTTGCTATAAGGGCACTTGTAATAACACAAGTAATCATGGCTACTTCTGAACTGATATGGTAAAACCCATGCAGGCACGGTAAAACAACTACACACTGTCCGATCGATGCTGGTCCATTACTCAGAACCACTGGCTCATCTTTCAGGCCCGGCCAATATCTGACATCTGCTGACATGAAAGGCACTTGACTGTGGATCAATGGAGGCCAAAGACAAGCGTTCACCAGCAATATTCTCTGTGTCTTTCTCGTGAACTTCCTGAAATATCTGTCCTTTCACCTCAGACAAGCTCGTCTTCTCTGTACTCCTGAATCTTTAACGTGCACAACCAACAATACACACAACCGACAATACACACACCCAACAATACACACACTCAAACACAATAACACCAAAACCCTGTCAGAGTCCACAGGCCATGAGGAATGTTGGTAACTCTATAGGGGGCAAGTGAGTGTGTGTGTTGGAGAGGGAGATGTGACAAAGAGATGACAGATTGAAGCTGTTAAACCGTTACGTTAAATGTAACAGATTACAAAAAAACAGTAACTGTGTGTGGTTGGCTAGACTTCCGATACTGGAGTTGATTTATTCAATCCAATATCCTGGTTTTGTGTTTACGGAGTAAATCAGTCTAATGCATTTTATTAAGCCTTTTTCACATCATCAAAGGTGCTGTTGGAGAATGGAGAGTGTATGACGCATCTGTGTGTATTAACACTGTAGGATACTCATGTACATCTATTGTCATGCTCAGGTGCGTGGGCGTGTGTGTGTGTGTGTGTGCGTGTGTGTATGTGTGTGTGTGCGCGTGTGCGTACTCACAGGTGAGACAGAGAGGCCACGTCGTTGAAGATGCCGTCGGGAAGCTCAGAGATCTCGTTGCCATGGAGAGACCTTAGAAATGATATATGGCAGGAGCTGATCAAGATCAAACAATTAACACTGACAGAACTCAAGTAGATCCGCTTACTCTGCCCTGTTGGAATGTGTGAGGTGTCCAAGGGACAGACGTGTTTGGTTGGGGAAAGCTCACATGGGAATCAACCAGCTACAGCAATGTCTCCAGAGGCTGAAGCTTTCCTGTCTGTCCCTCTGTAGCAGACCTGTCTATCTCTGTAGCAGACCTGTCTGTCTTTGTAGCAGACCTGTCTGTCTTTGTAGCAGACCTGTCTGTCTCTGTATCAGGCCTGTCTGTCCCTCTGTGTCAGGCCTGTCTGTCCCTCTGTATCAGACCTGTCTGTCCCTCTGTATCAAACCTGTCTGTCCCTCTGTTGCAGGTCTGTCTCTCTGTTGCAGGGGAAAGGTGGCTTTATGTGTGCTATGTGGAGCTGAGGGCAGGCTGGAGAGTGGAATCCACAGTAGCTGGTGTTGGGTTACTGAACAGAGTGGCCAGACTCTGATTACCACAGGAGAAATGGTGGCTCTGTGCCAAAACCAGCCAGTTGGGGAGAGGGCTGTTTTGTATTATCTTAAAATACTATCTTCAGGTTTAGCGGGTTGGTCAATTTGTACATCTTTATTAAACATCCACTCAAAATCCACAAAAATGGTCCACAGGATGAATCTTATTGACTTCCTGGGCATTATGATCTGGAAGTCTGAGGAGAGAGGGAGTCAAAGGTCTACCGTCTCTGTCTGGTGAATGGAGTCAGAGGTCTACCGTCCCTGTCTGGTGAGTGGAGTCAGAGGTCTACCGTCTCTGTCTGGTGAATGGAGTCAGAGGTCTACCGTCTCTGTCTGGTGAATGGAGTCAGAGGTCTACCGTCTTTGTCGTCTGGTGAATGGAGTCAGAGGTCTACCGTCCCTGTCTGGTGAATGGAGTCAGAGGTCTACCGTCTCTGTCTGGTGAATGGAGTCAGAGGTCTACCGTCTCTGTCTGGTGAATGGAGTCAGAGGTCTACCGTCCCTGTCTGGTGAATGGAGTCAGAGGTCTACCGTCCCTGTCTGGTGAATGGAGTCAGAGGTCTACCGTCTCTGTCTGGTGAGTGGAGTCAGTCAAAGTTTGGGACCAACTAACCACTCACTTCAAGTGTCTAAACTTTTATTGGTCCTGTATTTCCTTTTCTCTAAATATCTTCTCTTCACCCCTTTATTCTTCTCTGTCTTTTGTTTTACAAGCCTCCATCTTGTAGATCAAGACACTTGGGAACTTACATAGTCTACCCTGTTCTGTCTGTCTCACACAGGGACAGACAAAAAGAGAGACAGACAGTCAAAGTTAAATAAAACACAAACACCCACACACACACCCACACACACACACTCCCCATTCATGCCCAATCCAGACCTCTAGCCTGTTTGAAGCGGCGTACGTTAATGACCTCAAACATGTTTACTAGTCCGTACAGCCAGAAGTGTCTGTCAGGGGGGGTGTGGGTGTGCGTGTTCTATGAAACTTTCGGCACCTCAGTGTGCTTTGTGTGAAGGGGTGTCTAAAACCTGCCAACTCTGACCTCTGAACCCCGTTAGAGTCTCAGAGTTAGAACTATGAAGCGTCTAGTCTGAGATGCGTTCTGTCTCCAGCCCTCCTCCTTTCCAGAAGAGAGAAAAGAACAAGGGAACAACGGACATTTTATAGGCAGGATTTAACCGATCAGACCGGCAGTAAAGACTTCAAAGTTTCCTGCCCCCCCCCTCGTGTTCATCAGAGACAATAGGGTGGTCCTAGACTGGGAAGAAGTGGGGGGGGGGGTATGCATGTGTGTGTGATCACGCATGCATGTGTGAGTGTGTGTGTGTGTGTGTGTGGGGGCGCCTGCATACTAACAGAGGGTGTACGTTACAAATGAAGCAGACTTATATGGTGCGTGCGGGAAATTTACCAGGAGTCACGGACGTATAGCTTCATTAACATCAAAGACCGCGGCTGAGAGCTGCTATACAGTATCGACTAATGATCAGTCAGCTGGACCGGGATTCTGCTGCTCCGAGTCTTTGTGTTCCCTTAATGACTGTGGATTCTGTTTCTGCAGTAAAACACGGCTTTGGGTAGGTCTTTGTTGTGAGCGGTGTCTGGTAAAACACATGGGAGTCTGTCAAGTATGTGTCTGCCACGGAGGTGATTCAGTGAACCGCACTCCACTTTTAGCCCAGAATTCAGCTAAAATGGCTGACAGCCTTCTGACGAATAACATTCGGCTTCATAGACTCCTCTTAATGCAGGCCATGATACCAACGTAACCATCGGTCTCTCTGTTCTGATATCACTCTCTCATTCTGTCTCTCTCATGCCTGTGTCATAATAAGTCTCTCTCATCCCGTCTCTCTCATCCCGTCTCTCTCATCCCGTCTCTCTCATCCCGTCTCTCTCATCCCGTCTCTCTCATCCCGTCTCTCTCATCACGTCTCTCTCATCCCGTCTCTCTCATCACGTCTCTTTCAAGCATGTGTCATTATAAGTCTCTGTCTCTCTCTCTGTCCGTTTCTATCTCCATTGAGGCATTGTACACAGGTGATGGCTTTCTCATTTCTCCAATTTGATAAAGAACACTTCTTGGCCAAAGCCTCACTGTTTCCTATCTCTCTATGCCTCTCTCTGTGCCCACAACTCTCCCTATCTCTCTATGCCTCTCTCTCTCTTTGCCCACAACTCTCCTTATCTCTCTTTGCCTCTCTCTCTCTCTGTGCCCACAACTCTCCTTATCTCTCTCTGCCTCTCTCTCTCTGTGCCCACAACTCTCCCTATCTCTCTATGCCTCTCTCTCTGTGCCCACAACTCTCCCTATCTCTCTATGCCTCTCTCTCTCTTTGCCCACAATTCTCCTTATCTCTCTATGCCTCTCTCTTTGCCCACAACTCTCCTTATCTCTCTCTGCCTCTCTCTCTCTCTGTGCCCACAACTCTCCCTATCTCTCTATGCCTCTCTCTCTTTGCCCACAACTCTCCCTATCTCTCT
>JACXGK010007841.1:0-24092 GCA_016801125.1 Novumbra hubbsi
ATATACATATATATATATAAATATATACAGACCTACTCCTACACTCCTGGACGTGTGCCTTCATCGATAATCCGAGTGCAACATACCACTACTACTGTTACCACTACGGATCCTTACGTCTATCCCCCTCAGGAGTTGTTTTCCTCAGTCGTGCAATTGGATCCACACCATCGCCTGTTCACGAACAATCCTTACAAAATCGAGTTCAGTTGCGCCACTCAAAGATTGTGATCATTTTAATCCTGACGCCAGAAGTTGTTGGCCTTCTAAAGCATAACCAATTGGCTCGCCAAGTGTGCTCTAATCACTTCATGAACAAAATGGATGAGAAACTCCATTGGTTTGTATAGGGGTTTGCAAAATGATACATCACCACACTGAAGACACACACATGTAAAGGGGGAAATTAGAATACAGATATGACTGACAACCTAATAAAAGTACAGTTGTGCACGAACGTTTGCATGCCCTGGCTGAAATTGTGAAATTTAGTTAACCCTAAAATATGACTGGTCACAAAAAATCGGTCTTTTAGTGAAGGATAGTGCTCATATGAAGCCATGTATTATCGTATAGTTGTTTGTCTCCTTTGTAAATCATAATGATAATGATAAAATGGCCCTGAACAAAAGTTTACATACCCTTGAATGTTTGGCCTTGTTACAGACACACAAGGTGACACACATAGGTTAAAATGGCCAATAAAGGTTAATTTCCCACACCAGCAGCTTTTTAAATTTTAATTAATGTCTGTGTATGAATAGTTAATAAGTTTGTTAGCTCTCACATAGATGCACCGAGCCGGTGAGATACTGAGCACAAAAGAACTGTCAAAGGTAATGGAACTTTATAAATATGGAAAAGGAAATAAAAAGATATCCAAAGCCTTGAAAATGCCAGTCAGTACTGTTCAATCACTTATTAAGAAGTGGAAAATTTGGGGATGTCTTGATACCAAGCCAAGGTCAGGTAGACCAAGAAACGTTTCAGCCACAACTGCCAGCAGAATTGTTCAGGATACAAAGAAAAACCCCCAGGCAACCTCAGGAGAAATACAGGCTGCTCTGGAAAAAGACGGTGTGGTTGTTTCAAGGAGCACAATATGACGATACTTGAAGAAAAATGTGCTGCGTGGTTGAGTTGCCAGAAAGAAACCTTTACTGCGCCAATGCCACAAAAACTCCTGGTTCCCATACGCCTGACAATAATTCGGAGTGACAAGACCAAAAGATAGCTTTATGGTTACAACCAAGAGCGCTGTGTTTGGAGAGGGTTCAACAAGGCCTATAGTGAAGAGAATACCATCCCCACTGTGAAGCATGGTGGTCGATCGCTGATGTTTTGGGGGGGTGTGAGCGCTAAAGGCACTGTAATCGTGTAAAAATGTATGTCAAGATAAATGCTGCATGTAATCAGAAAATACCGGTAGACAATTTGCATTCTTCTGCACGAAATGTGCGCATGGGACTCTCTTGGACTTTCCAGCACAACAGCATTGCTTGCCCTCTAACTTGCGTTGTGTGCAGCGCGTACCGCCTATCACGTGAATGCCTTGATGAGACAGTCCTGATATGCCACCAAAATATCAAGCATCAGCATGTTCATTGTTTTTTTTTAAAGGCCACATTTTCAACACAACACATCGAACTATATGCTTATATAGAGGTGAAATACTATTAAGAACCCTAACGCTCAGAGTCCTGCCCCAGGGCGCAACACGAAACATTTAAATGAACTAGTGTACAGAGATCAGTTGTGCATTCCATAGTACATTCAAGTACACGGTGATATGAGAAATGTATAATTTTGTCTCCAGATGGCCCAGTAATTTATGGCATTAAAACATATGCAAATCATCCCCTGGAAATGTTCCAAAGCCCTGTTTCCTGTCGACATTCCCCATCTGTTGAGTTTATGCCCAGGTTTCCCCTTTGTTTTGAGCATGTGACCAGTTTCCTCAAACATCAGGAGATGGGCAACCCCTGTTAGTAATGAGTGAGAAAGACGCATCACTGGTGAGTATCAGCAGGGTTTATGAAGAACCCTCGCTTGTTTTCATCATAGGTGATATCCTGGCTCCTCCACCTTCCATGTCACGTGTGCTAGGCTTTTTCCAGTATTCTTGGCTGTTGCAACCTAGGCTGGAAGGCAGACAGTTTGAAAAAGTGATTTAGTTACTTCTGTTTCACAACCGTGCCTGGCTTTGACAATACATTTTTGACAATCAAAGTTTGGCGACAATTGTATGTCCAGTATGGGTCATGCTTCTGCTCACGATAAGATTATACAAATACTTTATCTTACTTTATCTAATTAGGGGTTTGAAGGATGAACCTGGCAAGGCTTTGGCCATGCTGCTGTCTATGCAATTTCTATAGCTGACTGTGCCTGGTTTAACGTGTGTGCAGCATGCCTCTGCCTATGAAGGCCTACAGTCCTCAGACTCTCCGGGATTGCCCAACATGCCTTAGGGCACTGACCATGTGGTCATGATTAGAACAGATGTGTATCTAAAGTGGGAGGGGACTGCGTGAAGTAGACTGTTGTGTGAAATTCCCAAGGTCTCTGAGAGAACACCCAAAATCCACTGGAGCGCCTAGAAACATCGCTGAGGCATTTCTGGCTATGCAACCACTTCTGTTCTAAAATCAGCATAGGACTATAAGGTGATGTTAAATGCAATAACCTGGGCAATATAAACTATTTGGCCAGTTCTACTGACAATGCTACTAATTACATTTTAAAAACGTGTTAACATTCCTCATCTAATGGAAAGGCCTGATTTAAACAAAACATGACAATGTTTATCAAACTGAGCTGCACAATGCATACCTCAAGATTGCATTTAGGCAAGAAAGATTTAAAGGGTATGCACAGCAATTTACTTAGCAAGGAAGGTTTATCTGACATTAAAAGTGGTGCAGTGTGTTGGTAATCCCTTATAGTCAAAATATTTCAGTGTGTCTTGGTAGAACCATGAGTAAAATAATTCCCAATGGAACTCAATCTTCCCTATACCAAGTTATTTAAAATATAGTCTGAATTTAAAACAATTGCTACCCTACCTGGTTGAATGTTGAGCCTAGCTAGCAAGAACTGCAGTTTCTAGAGAATACGTTATAACTACAAAACCCCTATAAATGTTCTTTATAAATGGCTCAGATATATAGCAATTATAAAAGTGATACTAAACAAACGTGTCAGTCAAGTTGACTTCAGAATCAGAATAATGACATAAATCTAGCTGGTTAAGAAATATATACAATGTTTGAAAGCTAATTATAGATTATTGGTAGGTTAAAAAAAAAGAATGTGCAGTACAGCTACACACCTGATGTGAATTGAAAAGTATACAAATATGTGCGTAATAACGTCACATTTAATGCTAGCCTACAGTGTGTTTTCACTTCAGTCTAAACTGAAAATGTTCTAATTTAATGTTTAACACACAAGTTGGTCAATATTGAGATTATTAACATCCAACACCTTGTAACAAAGCTTACAATGGACACTACTCAACAGGGGTCCTCTAAGGAATTAGGATTTTATTTGCGGAACTTGAGTGCATTATAGTAGGGTACGCTCTCATTAAAGTGTGGCAAGAACCTAAGAGATTTACAAATTAAATGACTGCTTGAACCTGAGTAATGATGGGGCAGGGCTAGTCACTGTTTAATGTACTAATGACCTGTAGACTGAAGCAGAGCATTGAGCATTGTACCAAACGCTGTTCGGACCGAATTACCCCTCACCCCCTTCACCATTATGTTGCTCTTTCACAACCAGGCTGCCGATAAGGCAACTCCAGACCTGTGGTCCTGCTGAGGAGTCTTGATAAAAAAGGACTTGTTTCAGGCATTAGCAGGCGTTTGACGAATGAAGTGCTAACGAGATAGTGATCAGAGGGGGCCCGCTTCCAAAAACAGCCTGCTTTGCCTGGCAGCGCTTGATAATCTGCTTCGCTAGTTTCTACTCAGCTCCCTTTAATCTGACTTCACATAATCCTTTTTTTCCCCCCTGATCAAATGAACGCTTAATTATGGCTAATGAATTCCATCCAGGGCTTGGGTAAACACGCCTATCAAACAAGATCTTGCCGATGTTTAAAAGAAGAAAGATACAGAAGAGAAACAATAACAAATTGAAGAGATTAGGAACGCCAACATCATTTTCAGTATTTTTTGGGGTGAGAATCAAATTCATCTGACAATATTTTTCAAATATACCTTGGAAGATGAGGTTAAAGTTAAACAAAAAAGTCCTTTGGTGTTTACTAACTGCTGAAGAAAAACAATGAATATATTTCAAAGAAAAATTAAGTGTATAAAATGTGTGACTACTCTAGAATTTAGTGTATTAGACATACACACCACACACCAATGTATGTTGCATGTCACTACTTCTGGGGTTGTTTTTTTAACTAAAAGAAAACTGATCAACAAAGTTAAGCAAAATCAATTGAAAAGCATTTCCATTACGTTGAAGCATAAGTGTTTCATTGCCAAAAAAACATGCATATATTTTAGACACCTTATACAAGGCAGGAGTTATTCATTTTGCTTACATGAGTCCAGCTTTGGGTTAAGTTACAAACTCACATAGGGCTTTCTTACTACAATAATAAAACAGAAACCTATTCTGCGTAATAATTTTCATGGCGTTTCAATTCACACTGTTAAGTATCCTCTGAGAGGGTTTCAGGCAGGAATTAAATCATCTCTGCGGTAACATGACCAACCCCTTCTCAGCACACAAAGCCAGATAATAACAGATGGGGAATTGTTGGTCCATCGTACTTGATAAAGATTGAAGGTAAAATGTATCTCACTTGGAATTTGCATTTCATTTAACCTCATGATATTTATAAGGTATTTACATTCAGATTAAAAATGTATGTATGGTTCTACTTTTTAAGGAATGTAAACAAAAATACATTACAATCATTATTTTCCCTGATTCGTTTTTAAGATGATTTGGGCTTTAACAAGAATTGGACTAAAGTGTTTCACTGTGTGATACACTATTAATTTGGCAAAATTCTACTTCATTACCAAATCCTTTCTGGCTAAAATCATTAACAACAACTGTCAATCTGACAATCCCTTTGTTACATCCTTCCCTGGCTCGCTAGGAGAGAAGGGAAACGCAACGGCCTGTGCCTGCAGGCCTGATCAGCTTGTTAAACTAGACCACCGGAAGTATGACTAAGGTATATAACCAGGGCTTGTTTATTGAACCCCACACATAGCACATACAACAACTACAATACCATCAACAACAGTACAGGGCATCAACAACAATAAATGCGGGCTTTCCAGGTTAGGAGAACGACCGGGCGAGTGCTGTCAAAGTTAATAAATAATAAGAAGAGTCCCTAGTCTTGCCTTTCTCTTCCCTAAACAATGAGAAACTAAGCCCTATACAGCTAACCTAACTGCTACAATAAACAGTGGGACAGCCACTCGCTTCTAACCTAATGTACATAACATCAAGTTACCTGCAGGAGTATGTATACCCTAGGGTGTTTTACCTAGCCACTCTCAAAAGCCAGTCTACAACTGAAACAATACAAAATACAAGATAGGCCTGGTAACATTTAGCAAAGGGTGACACAACATATCAGCCCTCCGTCTTCTTTTTCGTTCACTGGCCAAACGATGCAACCCTTTTGTAGGAGGAGTTATTGGAGAGCCACACCCACCTCCTCAGCACCAACGCAGGACACCTGGGAGGAATACAGGGGGAGGTGGACACAAGAGGGAGCAGCAGAGCACAAACAACACAGCGCTACTAAGGGAAGTGGATGTAACACCCTTTAATCTTTTGTCAATACAAATTACCAACATGACAAATACGGATGTGAGAGATTATGTACAAACTCTAATGTGCACACAATGGTATTACCTGAACCCAACTAAAACACATCATGTGGGAATATTGGATAGAAGTTGCATGATTGGATGAAAATTGCATGATTATACAACTTTGACCTTTGCATTTTGTTTTGTGCCAGGTGTAGTAGTGATACCAGCATCTCAGAAACAACGGACCTTTTGGGATTTTGAAACACAACAACCTCTGGAGCAATGGTCACCAAACAGTCGATTGCATTTCTTGTAGATTGCAAAGCGTATTGTAATTTCTTTTCTTCAAATTGTTGAATTATAATCTATTATCCTCGTGTGATTGGCTGTGTTTGTGTTGTTCTGTAAAAGGGAAATATAATCAAGCGGCTCCCTGCTAAACTCTTTCCGCATTCTTCTCAATATCGAATAGTGAAGTGGTTCCTGTGTATTTGGGATGTTATGCAAACTAATAACACCTTGTTGAACTTTGTTGATGCATACATCGTACAGAGCAATTATCTGAACATGTATTTTCCTGTTTCTGAAAGTATGTGTTCTTACATATCTTTTTCAGTCTCACTCACGTTTACGTAGCTAGCTAAATTTGAGCCGTCACACGAATTGTATAGAATTAACGCAAGCCGGAAACTGTCAAGCAGTATTAATTTAAAGTGCAAGTAGCCCATACCCGGTGTATCAGCCTGTTACTGAACATGGTTATGATGCTTTTTTATTGCAATAGAATGCTAGAATGCAATACTTTTGCTGAGCTTGTGTGTGTGTGTGTGCGTGCCGAGCCTTAGTTAGTGAGCGTTGTTAGGTAATATGTTTGCACTTTCTCTCGTCTCGTTTGTTTGTATTAAGTCTGTCAATGTTTATGCGTACACACAGAAGGATGGCGATTGTTTTAATATGAAAATAAATGTAAAGATGACATTTTATGTTTTTGCAATGGCAGATCTCAGCTCACATTTTGAATGAAAAAGTCATCTTTGGCTACAAAGGTTTGGTGACCGCTGCTCTAGAGTCTACAATGAATGTGTCAAAAAAACAAAAAGACATCACGTAACCGACACTTATATGAGCAAAAACATATTGGCAACAACAGCAGTCAGAAAAGAGTAGCCAGACTAGTCTTTAATAGTGGTGTTATTAATGGTAGACATTAGTTTCCTTAACAATAATTGGGTATCATTTGAAAGCCAAAGCACACCTACGCATTGCAATTAAGCAATGCTAATCATGTTCCTGTCATGTTCTATGTGCTTAGTTTCATAACTATCTTAGGGGCAAGACATGACCTGCTCTTTTTAGTTTTATTTAAGATAGCGGTAACATTTGTAAAGTAGAATACATAAGAAGTTATGTCTTTTAAGAACCAATTTAATGCAAATACAAACTCAAAAGAAGAGTTGTTTACTTTTAGATTATGAAATCTAAACCTTCCTAAGACTACAATCGATGTGCCAGTGTGCATTGTCAGTGTGGCCCTGGTAAGAACACAGCCATTGTCAACATGGCCCTTGTAAGGGCACATCCATTGTCAGTGTGGCCCTTGTAAGGACGCAGCAAATGTCAGTGTAGCCCTCGTAAGGACACAGCCATTGTCAGTGTGGCTCTTGCAAGGATGCATCAATTGTCAATGTAGCCCTTGTAAGGACACAGCCATTGTCAGTGTGCGGCAATCACGATTTTCACTTTCAGTCACAATGAAAAGTAAAGTAATGACACACAATCAACACTTGCTATGTCATTCAGGAGAAAGTGGAGGCTTTTTATTAATAATAATAAGGTTACAGGTGGTTGGAATCCAACATTTAGCACACCACTAAATATCAGTATTATTTTAACCCATTAAACAGTCATTTGGATCTGGGAGGACTCATTTTGATAAAGTCAACTTTTATCTAAATAACATTGGCTTATAATAATATTTAAGTAATCATTCCACAACGTCCTCAAATCGCGGTGTTGATATGATGTGTGTCTAATAGGCTCTGTGTTTTGTACGAAGTACTTTCTGTGATATAAGCCAAATTAACTTGTTTTAAGGACCAAGACTTTCTCCATCAAACTCCACAGGATGTTGTATATCCGTGGTGGGGTACGAAGTACTACACTGTTGACTTCAGGTTGCCCATTGTCCCTCTCTGCCCAAGCTTAGTTTGTCAGTTGGGCCCAGGCAATTTGTGCTTGGCATCCGTGAATAGGGTGCCCTAATGAGGCTGATAGAATGGCCATTCATCCACTGGGGGCTCTTGATGTGCCACAGTTTAAATGTTAATCACCCAAGCTACTTTGGCAAATTGACAGTGGTCCATTCACGGCTAGCTCTGTGAATACATGCTCAACAAAAAGCAGGCTTGTGTGTCTTCTCTCCTTTACACGAACTACTAGTCTTAAGGATTCCTTCCCAACCTCCCTAATCTACAGTCTTCAGCTTATCACTCATTTCCCCTCTTTTTTTCCCCCATTAACGGACAAAACGTGTCACTCTCCTCTGCTGTGGCTTTTCTCTGGGGATGGCACTGTGGCCTAGAGACAAGGCCCCATCCGGACTCTCTCCATCATCATGTCAGCTTTCACAGGAGCTTGGGTATGCGGAACAAGAGACACTTGTCTGCGCTTACAATTCAACTAACCTCTTGCTATGGCCATTTTGTCTAAATGAGAAAAGCATATGAAATGTGCTTTCTTCTTAACTGAGCTGGGTAAACACAACTGAACTAATGTATACTGCAATATGCAGAGGTGAGACTTAAGGCAAAAGCTTTAAAAAAAGGGCATGTTTTAAACGCTGTACCGGTTTAGCTCATTGCATCACAACCAGTCTACGTTTCTCTTGTTCCCCCACAATTACATGTTCTCTTTAGGTAACAGCTAAGGATTTGTCCCAATTGAACAACCATCTATATTTATACACACTGTGGCTCTTTACCAGTTGGAGGTCTCAGTGATTCAATAGAAACCACTCCGTGGGTCACTGAAGTCAAGGAACTCCCTCACAATGTGCATAACCATACAATTCCTATAGATTACTGCAGTTCACAAGCACCGCTCAGGTTAGTAAATGTCTCCGTTCTCCTAATGACCGGTGGCACCACTGCAGCACACCTCTCTGCTGAGAGTTGATGAATTGCAGAAACCCAATCATTGCCAACTGAAAATTCCATAGTGGGTCTTGTGGCAATTTACCTCTTTCCCCTCAGAGACTTTTCCCCATAGCACCGGATGAAGTCAGAAAGCCAATACAGTGTCCCATGTACGGTACAGAGGAATGGCCCAACTGACAAAAAGTGTGTGGCCTTTAAATGAAAAATAGGGGGACTTTTGAGCACATTTATACTAACGTTTGCGCGATCATGTCCTTTCTGCAGTGACAATGGTTCTGTCCATTTTCTTTGCACCATGCTAGAGGAGGTGGGATGCAGACATCTGTCACTGACAGTGATGAAACAGGCGTTTAACACAAGTCGACAACCGCCACATGTAGAATAATCTCTATCTCAAGGTGGGGAAGTGATACTGTCATCATCTTAATCACGATATTCATTTCTGTTCTCCAGCAAGTAGAACACCCCATTACCTCGGTGCTCATTAAAATAAATGAGATCAGAACTGGAGATAGCAATAGTCTTTCATTACTCTGGAGTATAGTCTATTGGGTGGCACTTGGATTGTGATGCAATGTCAACAAATATAGCAACAATAGCCTACATTTAAAATGAAAGGGTAAAGATAAAGGGTAAAAATTCCTGAGAACATTGCCATGAGGGAATCATTTTAGGTTTCCTTTTGCATTCAGTAGAAACCTTAAACCATAACATTTCAGCAATGGGTGCAGTTGGTCAAAGTAAAATCTACAAATAATTTTCAATACACAAATATATTAATTAATTGATTATATATCAATTACATATATTAATTGATCAATAGTATCAAAAAAACTAACACTAGTTAAGATGTGCCATTGAACTGTACTATGAAATGACAAAATAATATAAAGACTTCTACATTTACATCCCTAGAGTCCCATATATTACTCTTTATTGGGCAGTCATTAAATAAAGAGACTTAAGTGCTGAGGAATAACCATTAAATAACCTTTATTATTATCCGTACATATTCAAATATAATCACCATGGTGAAATTGATGGTTTTTTCAACAGGAATAAATAGACATGGATATGTTTAAATTGTCCATTGTACAACAACATTTGTTTACCTAACAAGTTTCTGTAATAATAGTGTAAAAAAAGGCTGCACTGATAATGAGTTCTTATCACTGCGTTGTCAGTGCCGTCCCATTTATTTTGAATGTGATACTGCTGACTTAACAGGAGAGGTTATCAAGCGAATTACAAGAGTTCAATCCACATTAAGTCGGTGGAATATCTGGGGAATGCATTACCTCTAAGAATAAGGGAGGAGTGAACGTAACACATGGTAATATTTGTTCTTTATTTTGACTTGATTGGAATGATTTGGGAGCACAAAGCTTGCCGAGTCCCGTTGAGAAGTAGACTTCCATGACTGTGGAATCCACAATGGGTGATTTGTGTATCACTGTCAAATGTAGACACAATCTCTGTAATTTGTCAATACAGTAGCTAATTTGGAACCTTGCTAAATAATTATTCCTAAATGACAAAATACACCGAACACATTTCCACCTGCTTTCATTCTGATAATGAAGACATGATTTGCTTAACAAATAAGTCGGTTAGCATGCAATAGTCCAAAACAAATACATGTTTTGCCAAAATCAACCTTCAGTGAATCCCAAAACTATTAGTGCCCAGCATTCAAAAATATGCTTTTATGCTTTTCTGCATTTGAACAGACAAGATTTAATTCTAATATTTACTATTTCAGTCATGTTGTAGTCATTTTTTAAATGTTTGTTTTCTCTAGTTCCCAAACAAATTGTCTGAGACAAAGCAATTACTGATAAAAATGTCGCCGCAAATAAACTGCTTGGCCAATGTCAGCTCTGTATGATCATTTACTTGAGTCATAAAATATGCTTCCCATTGCATCGGCTGTACAAGAGAAATGGCAATATACTGCTTCAAACATTGGCTGCCACTGTTTTCAAAATAACATTGCTGATTACTGAGAATAATTGTTGATAGGAACTGGAGCTGGATTAGCAGAGGTGTCATTAAATACCACAAATGGGACCAAGAAAATACACTTTTGGTGTTTTAAATTGTTTCTACTCTATACTACTCATAGAATTGTATATCATATTTACTAGCAAGCAGCAACATCTTGTAGCATTATGAAGCTGTAAAAAATAATTGACAAAAAGTATATCTACTGTTAATGTTTGAATTTATATTTCAACAAATTAACTGACCCAGTTGAAAGAATGATTCCCCTACAATAACTGTTTTAGCATCCTGAAGGTCCTATCAAATATCGCAGGTTTTCATCTATCATTAATTAGTATCATGATTAATGTCTTGAGGTGTTAAATTATATAAATGTATACCTGGAGGAAACTGCACCAGACAGGCGCCAATATACATAAATTAACCTATAGCATGAAGCTTAAGGACAGCAATCACACTAATTGTAAAATTGCAATGAAATCTCTGTATACCCTTGACCGTTTTATCTGAAGCCTGAAGGAAAATATTACGTTTTAATATGTATGCTAGTACTATACTAATCCTTTCGAAAATAGATGATTGCAAGATAATGTTTTCCTCTCTCCTAACAAAGATGCGTTACAAATAGCTTTAGAGGTTGCCTTGTCTGTTCTGTGCATTGTAACTGTTCTCTTTTCCCTGTGTCCTTGAGGTTTTGTGTCTCATCCAGACACTTTGCTAACTTAATTGATGCAATTAAAGAGCTTAATTAGACAACATGAGTTTTAATGAAATATATACAGCACCTTCCTATTAGCCCGATAGTAGCTTCAGTCAGACATGATCTAACATAAAGGTTCACTGTCTATATACCACACATTGGTTCATATTTGCTACAGTCAACCAACATTTATTTATTTTGTTAACTAAAGTAAAACATTTGTTTATTTAAAGATGTTAGTTACATATGTATAAAACATTTTTTACAAGTTTGGGGTCAATGTTCATGTTTTTGGAAGAAAAGCAATGAATCTATCCATTAAAATAATATTAAATGTATCAGAAATACAGTGTAGATATCTGGCCAATGACTATTGTAGATGAAAACAGTTGATTTTTAATAGAATATCTGCATATAGAGGCCTATTATCAGTAAACATTACTCCTGTGGTCCGATGACACGTTGTGTTTGCTAATACTTATAAACAATAAGTTGTTGTGCTGATTAAAGAAACAATACAACTGTCCATCTTTAGACTAGTTAGAATGGCAAAGCATCTAGAGCATCAGCAGTCATGGATTTGATTTTCTGTCTCAAAAAGTTTTGAAGTTCATCAGTCTATTGTTGTTTTGAAAAATGAAGGCAACACCTTGTTAGCAATTGTGCTACTTCTTTCACAGAACAGCGCAAACAGAGTGGAAGGTCCCAGTGTGTAAGTGAGCAACTGAGCAATAGGACGAATACATGGTTTCTGGCCATTTTGAGCCTGTAATCAAACCCACAAACGCTGAAGCTGAAGATACTGAACTAGTACACTTTGGCCTCTCCCCCCAAAAATATTACCAAAAAATAGGGTATTTATTAAAGTATGACACAGGGCATGAAAAACAGTCAAGCTGACAACGAGTGTTCCTGGTGGTTTATGATGACATTGATAAATGACTCCCAGTTGCAAGATCATGCTATAGTATCCAGAATAAAGGTATGCTGACTGTGCTCTCACTCAATCTCACTCCTTCAGTGTTGTATACATCGTTTCCCAAAGATTATTCTTTGGACGGGAAGAAATAGATCTAAAGAATGGCACATCTGCAGCCAAATATCTGAATGATTCATTCCGACCCAGCAAAATGTTGTTAAAAAGACGTTGAAAGGACGGCTGTGCTAACCTACATTTGGTTTTGGTTGATATTGACTTTCTTAGATTACTGGAAGTATTTTTTTTTTTTAATACAGCACAACCAGTCGCACATAAGACAATTCATAATCATTTAGGTTGTAATATCTATTAAGAAAATGTCATTTCAAAAGAGCACTATTTCAGATGTATGTGCTTACTATCTAAATTTCGTAGTAACTTAGAAATAAATAAAAACGTAACTAATTAATGTAGCCATCATCGGATGCCTATAATCTACAACAGTCTACACATTTAACATTTATTATGGAGAGTAAAATAAGAATCACATTTGAACAAAAATGATATAGTAAATTATTGCAGGACTTTTTAAAATAGCCAAAAACAAATCCATTGATTATCATTTTACAAGGTCATGAAAATCCAAACAATTATTTTAATCCAATCAAACAGAATAGCAGTCCCAGCTGCTCCGCCCCCCTCACCGGTATTCCCCTGACAACTGGCTGCCTCCACCAAACACCCCGGTTCTGTACTCCCCTGTTTACCAACAAAACACATCTCGTAATTACCAACTACACACACCTGGTGTCCATCGTCCTGTCACTGAATGTATGTCTTCCCGTCATTTTTGCTCAGCCATCTTTAGCCTGAACTAGTATTCGGTTCAGTTGACATTGTCCTTCCACCATCTTAAGCAAAGTTAGCTGGACTTGGGTTTGCTTTCTAACTGAATACACAGCTTGTGGCAATAGCATTTAAAGAACATTCATCTATGCTTAGCTGGCATTTATGCTGTATGGCAATTAAATCAACATAATATTGACATGTACATGACAAGCGTACATTTCCATGACCTACCACAGATAACATACATTTTACAGTAAGAATAAAATGTAATCTGTAAAAATTGGGAGAGTACTTTTTGTTGCTATTAAATGGTTAATTCTGTGTAATTTCTGAAGCTGGAGTTAAGCTACTTCGAAGTTAATACATTAACAATAGCATATTCATTTTGTGTAGTTGATATATCTGTACACCCTTTCCCCTGCAACATTCAACCTTTGTTTTACGGTAAAAGTATTATGGAACATGACATACAATCACATGTTTGCAGCCAACAGCCATTCATGAGGGAGTGGAGCAGTTGCAAGATCTTGAGAGTTGTTTTGCAGAAATAGGTTAATGAAACACATTAGACTTTGCTCTTAATTTAGTTTGGTGCCTGGCCTACATGGGTGATTGTAATTTGATTTCTGGGGGAGATCTTGTAATTTCTTTGTCAGTGCACAATCTGCAGGTGTGGTCATCTCTTTTCACTCTTAGTTTGAAAACTGGTAATATTGTCACCCTTCAGGTAATTTAATTTTGTATCTAGTCCATATACATTACAATTTAGGTGTTGTAGATGTTTTATTCGGAATTATTGCAATAAAAAATTTTGTTCAGAGGTTATTATGACCTATTTTAAATTAATTTGTTTAAGAAATTCTTAGGGCAAAATTACAACCATGATGGGACAAAGTGATTTCACCTTTTTTTCCAGGTCCATCTGGGTTGTTTTTGGATTTCTTAAGTGTTGAATGACATGGCATGATGGTGTATTAATCACGTACACAGCTTTAAAGAGGTTTATTTTGCATTTTAAAAGGCTTACATGTTCTTATAGCCGACATGAACTAAGATTGTGAGGAAGTGGGAGGAATCAAGTAGAGATTTCCCCAAGTTTCTATTTCCCCCGGGCAGAGATATCTTTTAAGGGAAGGAAATCTGTCAGAGATTGGATGGGAGGGTGTGTTCTTCATGCTACACCTAACCAGGGAGACTGACAAGAACTTGCTTTATGGCTCCATAATTCCATTCATGTACAACACTTGAGTTAATAGAAGTCTTCATCCTTGACCAACCTCCTCAGGAGCTTACTGCCAAGGAAATGATTAGGTTAAAAATGGCCGAACACAGCAGCAAGTTAGGGGAGGAGAAGATGGGGAAGGGGATGGAGGGCCGCTCGTCTGGGAGAATACCATTACAAGGTTGAATGAGATGGTGATATTACCAACTGATCACCTGATATACTGAATAAAAAAGGTGGCATGAGGGATAGGACAGCGTATTGGTCTGTAATATGTACATCTGTACATACCCCTATTGAAAACAGGCTGTTTTAATACGTGCAGAATGTGGTTTGGCATTGTCCTGCTGAAATAAGCAAGGCCTTGCCTGAAAAATACATTGTCTGGATGGCAGCAAACAATGCTCAAAAACCTGTTTATATCAGTCAGCATTAATAATGGCTAACAATGTTAACCCATGCAAGTCACCAATGCCACGTGCTCTAATGCACCCGCATACCATCATGGATGCTGGCTTTTAAACTGTAGATTGTTCTGTCTTCTTTAGTCTGGAGGATGCATAATTTCCCAAAATATGTGAAAATGTTTGATTTGTCAGAGCACAGGACAGTTTTTGCCACAATCTTAGATGAGCTGTGGCAGTTCTGGATCTTGTTTGTATGTTTTTTTCTTTGCATTGTAGAATATGACCTTGCATTTGTAAATGCAGTGACATACTGTGTTCACAGACATTGGCTTTCAGAAATGTTTCTGAGACTGTGCTGTGATTTCCACGACAAAATCATGTAAATCACAGGCATCCAAGTGGTTTTTGGCCTTGTCCCTTGCATACAGATATTTCTCAGGATTCTCTGAATCTTTTACGCATAATATGTACCGTAGTTGGTGAGAATCTGAAACTCCTTGCTATTTTATGTTGAGAAATGTTATTCTTAAATTGTTGCACTATTTGCCCCGCGCTGTCTTACCTTAGGTGATGAACCACTCCCCATCCTCACTTCTAACATTCATGTCTCTGGAATGATCTTTTAAACCCAATCATGTTACTGAGCTTTTGTCGATTGACCAAGTGGTAGTGGTGGGGTATTCCAACAGTCTTTTTAGCATTACCAAACTTTTCCAGTCTTTTGTTGCCTCAGTCCCAAATATTTTGTATTATGTTGCTGGTATATATGTGAGCATATATTTTTCAAGAAACAATAAAATGTCTTAGTTTCAACATGTGATATGTTGTCTTTGTACTATTTTCTATTGATTTATGGGTTTGAATGATTTGCACATCATTACATTCTGTGTTTATTTATACTTATGCATCGTCCAAACTTGGACAAATTTACAATATAATAAAACAACAAAATAATATTATTTTATAATTATAAATTGTCTGGCCTGCCAGTGCCCTGTCAGTGCCCGACCAGTCACTTTCAGTCCACAATGATTGGAAAGTGACTCCCTAAATGAGCTTCTGGAATGAAGCATTACGGGAAGGACAAGCGTAGTGCCAAAACCATGCCGTCAGTGCCACTTAACATGAGGGAAAGCTTGGGATAAACATATGGCATATTCAGTCTTGCTTAGCCTTGGGGGGCACAGCAATGAGTGATACAGTGAGAGGCTCCATTAAGGAGCGGCTGGTTTGATTGGTGCTTGATTTCTGCAGATAGATGCCGTCCCTCTCCATCTCTATTGTTTTCTCCCAGGAGAAAGCAACCCAAGTGTTCATGTCCCATGCAGCTGTACTGTTCTTTTGTCTCCAGACAGATTAGTCAAAATCCCTTGGATCCTGGACGGTCTAAACAGATAATTGTTTACACTTCACCTTCATGAGACAATATTGCACATAGAGTACAAATATGGCCTTCCCTATTCTCACTGAGCTTGATGACAAAGGCAGGTTTCAAGCTGAACATAATTGCAGGTCTGTAATAATGTCTATAACGGCTTTTGATGCAATGAAGACTATAGAAATGCTGTTGTGTACCTATTGTGTTTAATTCTATGGCTGGAAAAAAACGAATAAAGAGTTCCATACAGGTAACTAGCCAAGCCCTGCAAAATACAGACTCATTCACACCTATTATAGATTACACACCATGCCAAGTTAATGTTTCAACTCCCTAAGTTTGGATTAAATAGAAAATAAGCCTCATCACATTCACAAAGAGAGATATTTATCCTAAAATTGTGGGAAACATCAGCGATTCCTGGACGCCTATTGCATCTAGAAATATTTGATTTCTTCCACACAGGGATCATTTTCTATCAGAGCCAGCGGCACCGTAATGTGTGGAGAAAAACAACACATCTGTCATGTTTCCTCGCAAATAGAAAATTATGACCTTTTCAATTCCAAGCAGCTGTTGCTGCTCTGTTTTGAATGTCAAGTCAAGTCAAATGTATTTATAAAGCACATTTAAAAACTACAAGTGTCAACCAAAGTGCTGTACAATCAAACAAAAATCTATCAAAAAGTGTCTAGGACAGCAAAAGGAAAAACATACATAAAACATATAGTTAGGTAAACATATTTTCATATGACATGACAGACTTGAACACAACTTCTTACATATTTGCTGCCTCAAATGCTGAATAAAAAATATTTTACAAAATGCTGCTACTAGTGGAAGACCTAATATATAAAGGTATGCTATTCCACAACTTTGAAGCAGCAACAAAAAACACACAAAAGCAAATGGTTGGTTGACCTAAGGGTCTTTAAGGAAGAGTGGTGAAAAAGAAGGTTCCAAATATAGGAGGGTGCTGATCCATGTAGCACATTGAAAACAAATAAAATAGCCTTAAAATCAATCCTAGCCAGTGGAGAGCGGTCAATACAGCAGTGATGCTCTCTCTCTTCTTCGTGTCGGTTTATAGCCTGGCAGCTGCGTTTTGGACAAGTTGAAGGAGAGACACTGACTGACACCCATATAAAAATAGTTGCATTAGACGGGAGGAACTGAATGCATGAATAACTGTCTACAAATCCTTGAAAGTAAAAATGGGGTTCAATTTGGCAATGGGCCAGAGCAGGAAAAAGCTAACTCTGAGAACAGCGTTTTCTCGTTTATCAAATTTGAGATCAGGATCAGAAATGGCCCTAAACCATCAGTTTGGATGGGGTGCATCGGTCCACAGCTGTTTTCCGTTCACACCAGAGGTGCCACTCAAGGACATTCACAGAGATGTCCCGAAGAAACTATTTTGTTATCTAAGCTGTGTGTTTAGGGTCGTTGTCCTGTTGGAAGATGAACTTTTGCCCCAGGGCGCTATTTGCACCAGAGGTCAATAGCGCCCTGGAGCAGGTATCTATCAAGGATGTCTCTGTACACTGCTGCATTCATCTTTCTCTTGATTCTGAGAGAATCTCTGAGAGATTACAACAACAATGCTCAGCCAACAACTCTGCTTCTTTCTGGAGGGGCCTTAGACAGATCACCAACTACAAGACTAAAGTCCCCCATTCCATCAACGACTCCCGCCTGGCCAACGACCTGTACGAGTTCTACTGTCGTTTTGAAAGACAATGGGACAGTTCTGACACCATCCCCAGTGCCACCATCCCCCAGCCCCAGCCCACCTCAGCAGGAGCATGGGGCAGTCCTAAACTGCCCATCCCAGTGGCCCCCTCCCCTCCTATCACAAAGACGACTCTTTCTGTTCTGTCTCTCCATCCACTTTGAAGCATTGTGCTGATCAGCTCTCTCCGGTGTTCACAGACATCTTTAACACCTCACTGGAGACATGCCACGTGCCAGCCTGCTTCAAGACCTCCACCATCATCCCCATCCCCAAGAAACAAAGGATACCAGGACTACAGACCTGTCGCCCTGACCTATATGGTCATGAAGTAATTTGAACGCCTTGTGCTGTCTCAACTTAAAGCCATCACCGACCCTCTTCTGGACCCCCTGCAGTTTGCCTACAGAGCCAACAGGTCTGTAGACGATGCAATTAACATGGCCCTCTACTTTATACTACAGCACCTGGACTACTCAGGAACCTATGCCAGGATCCTGTTTGTGGACTTCAGCTCTGCCTTTAATTCAATAATTCCAGTGCTGATGCAGGACAAGCTCTCCCAGCTGCAAGTGCCCAAATCCACCTGCAGGTGGATCACTGACTTTCTGTCTGACAGGAGGCAGCGTGTGAAGCTGGGGAAACATGTCTCAGATCCCCGGACCATCAACACTGGATCCCCTCAAGGCTGCGTCCTTTCCCCTCTGCTCTTCTCCCTGTACACCAACTGCTGCACCTCCAGCCATCAACCCGTCAAACTCCTGAAGTTTGCGGATGACACTACCCTCATTGGGCTCATCTCTGGTGGGGATGAGACCACCTAAAGGTGGGAGATTGACCACCTGGTGAACTGGTGCAGACAAGACAATTTGGAGCTCAACGCTCTGAAGACAGTGGAGATGGTTGTGGATTTTAGGAAGAACCCAGCCCCACCCACCCCCTAACCCTAGTCACTATGGCAGAGTCCTTCCACTTCCTGGGCATCATGATCACCCAGGACCTCAAGTGGGAGCAAAACATCACATCCATTACCAAAAAGTTCAGCCTCACCTCCTCCATTATCATCTGCTACGCTGCTGCCACTGCCAAGGACAAGAGCACTGCAGCTAGCCATTCGATCTGCAGAGAAGGTGATTGGCTGCAATCTGCCATCCCTCGAGGACCTGTACACCACCAGGAGGCGTGCTGGAAAGATTGGGGCTGATCCCTCCCACCCTGTACACAAACTGTTTCAGCCACTCTCATCTGGCAGGAGGCTAAGGTCCATTAGGACCAACACCTCCCGCCACAAAAACAGCTTCTTCCCATAGGCAGCTGGCCTCCTCAAGGCCAGACAACCCCCCACTGACATTGACACTCTCTGCCCCATAACTTAACTTAATGCATTACATTAATGCACTTCTCTGGATTCCCTTCATGCACATTGCACTTTAACTTATTAAGTAAATGTTTGCGCATTTTATATTTACTTTAATCACCTCATACCACTTACTGTGTTTTGTTGTCATGCACCCTAGCACCAAAGAAAATTCCTTGTATGTGCAAATGTACTTTACAGTTTTTCTGATTCTGACTAGTCTCCCAGTTCCTGACACTAAAAAACATCCCCACAGCATGGTGCTGCCACCACCATGCCTCACTGTAGGGATGGTATTGGCCAGGTGATGAGCAGTGCCTGGTTTCCTCCTGACATGATGCTTGGCATTCAGGCCATAGAGTTCTATTTTGTTTCATCAGAACAGAAAATTTTGTTTCTCATGGTCTGAGAGTCCTTCAGGTACCTTTTGGCAAACTGTCATGTGCCTTTTACTGATGAGTGGCTTTCGTTTGGACACTCTACCATAAAGGCCTGATTGGTGGAGTGCTGCAGAGATGGTTGTCTCTCCAGAAGTTTCTCCTCTCTTCACAGAGCAGTCGTGTTCTTGGTTACCTCCTTGACTAAAGCCCTTCTCCCCCAATTGCTCAGTTTGGCCAGGTGCCCAACTCTTTGAGGAGTCCTGGTGGTTTCAAACTTCTTCCATTTACGAATGGTGGAGGCCACTGTGCTCATTGGGACCTTCAATGCTGCAGACATTTTTATTTACCCTTCCACTGGTCTGTGCCGCTGTCAACTGTGGGACCTTGTATAGACAGGTGTGTGACTTTCCAAATCATGTCCAATAAGCTGAGTTTACCACAGGTGGACTCCAAACAAGTTGTAGAAACATCTCAAGGATGATCTGTGGAAACAGGATGCGTCTGAGCTCACTTTTGAGTGACATGGTAAAGGCTATGAATACTAATTTGCATGGGATTTATTATTCTTTTTTTATTTCTATATATAATATAGATTATAATAGATTTGCAAAAAAAAACTTTTCATGTCATCATTATGGGTTTGTGTGTGTAGAATTATTAGGAAAACAGATGTGACATAACAACATGTGGTAAAGGTGAAGCAGTGTCAGTATTTCCTGGATGCACTGTATAACAACAATAAGATAGGGCCAAGGTCAGATTTCCCTACAGAAAATGGATCAGAGGAGAAGAGAATTTCCCAATGTTTACAGAAAATATCCAGTCTCTCAAATATGAAGTTTAAAGCATTTGGACCATCGCCTGAATGCCAACTCGTAGCTAAAGACAATCTAGAACAGAGGTGTCAAACCGGTTCCACGGAGGCCTGAGTGTCTGCAGGTTTTTGCTCTCACCTTGTACTTGATTGATTAATCAGATTACTATTTGGTTAGGTTCTACCCTCAGCTGGTTGTTTAGGTCTAAACTGGGAACCGGAAACCTGACTGCAGATGCTCTGCCCTAAAACGTGACTGGTATTTATCCAGAAAAGGAAAGCTGGGAACACATACCTTCTCTAATTGGAATGGCAATTTTGAAATGGGAACCGGGAACTGGAACTTAAAACTGCTGACTTTCTCCACTGGTGCTCCATTGGTGGTAATGGGGCTGTGTTTGTTGTTTATCCTTCTGAAGTCCACCACAAGCTCTTTGGTCTTGGTGCTCCTGACACCAGCGTGGTAGGGTGTCCACCTCCTCTCTGTAGGCTGTTTTATCATTGTCAGTGATCAAACCTACCACTGTCATGTCATCAGCAAACATAAAGATGGCATTTGAGCTATGCGTTGCCACACAGTCATGTGTGTACAGAGAATACAGGAGTGGACTGAGAACACAGCCCTGCAGGGCTCCAGTTTTGAGGGTCAGAGGGGAGGAGATGTTCATGCCCACCTGTTGTCAGATTGACAAGAAGTCCAGAATCAAGTTGCACATTGAGCTGTTTGAGCCCTGAGCCTTTCAAGTTTCAAATATTTTATTTTAGGATTCTACTTAGGACTTGAAAGAAAGAAAAACAAGAAACTGGCCATATCAGAGGCTACATGCCTCTGTGTTTGTCTATCGTAGACAATAAACCGGCGCCATTCCAAGACTAAAAACACAAGAGTTGCAGGAAAAACAAAGAAGCAGGACCAGAATCTGCTCCTTTTTAAAAGGAGGAACAGGAGGAGGGCTGCCAGAGCCCTAACAAATGACCTACAGCAAACTACTGGTGTGCATGTTTTATGCCAAATCGTCTGAAACAGCCTACACGAAGGTGGCATGAGGGCCCAACATCCTCTAGGGTGGGACATGTGCTCTAAAGCTGATCATTCAAAACTCACACTTTTTCTAGGTTCAACTCAAAATATGAATTTACCCAAAGCACTCTAGGAAACCAAATAGTTTCGTATAAAATACTTTTAATGTAATTACAGGTGATTATAAGGGAGAAAGAGCCCCCAGGTAGATTCCCCCAAGAAAATACACACATTCCTGCTCACAAGCAAACTTATTTGGCACAGTGCCCGCCCTCAACCTATGTTAACCAATTAGGGGTAATATTTGTGTAAACTTACAGAACAAAGCTTCTGAAGTGTCTCTTAAAGCCACGTATTCAATACAAAATGGAGAATGTAAGGGCATGTAATCTATCGCCAAGATATGTGACGTCAGGACATGTAATTGTTTTACAAAAATACATGGTTTAACCTATATGTTTACAAACATATTTATGCATGCTAACATTATGCAAATAACTATATTTATGCATTAATCAATAGGGCATATAGATAGGCATAATACAAATTATCCTCTTCAGCTCACAGCTCAGCACCATGCAGCTCGTTTTGCTTTCACCAGAGAACACTGGAATAAGCAAGTTCGCCATTGGCTACTTGTTCTATTCACAGATGAGAGCAGGTTTACACCGAACACGTGACAGACGTGGAAGAGTCCAGAGACGCCGTGGTGAACGGTATCCAACAACAATCGTCCAGCATGGTGGTTGGTCACTAATGGTCGCACAGACCACCACGGGCTAGCCAACAGTATTCTAACTGCTGCTATGTACCAGGATGAAATCCTCAGACCCATTGCAGGGGCTTATGCTGGTGTATTGGGCCATGGGTTCCTCCTGGTGCTCAGCCTCATGTGGCTGTGTGTAGGCTGGATGGCAAAGGCATCAATGCCACTGACTGGACCTCACGTTCTTTAGACTTGAATCCAAGTCGGGTGGAGATTTTGGTTTCCTTTTACAATTGTTACATTATAATCAACAAATTACACAATGCTTAAGACCATAATGTTCATCGAGACCTGATGTGTGACTTCAGTGTCCCCTTAATTATTTTGAGCAGTGTATTTAGTACAAATATTTGTTGGTTGAACACAGAGGATGATTCAGAGTTGTAAAAAAAAAGTAACAGTTCATTTTCCACCAGTTGGGTTGCAATGAAAGCCGACCTTCATAATGCATTATGAAAATGTAATAACACATTTTAAAACTTATAATCTATCTTGATATTTTAGTGCATTTAAAGCAATGCAAAAGCCAGGACTGATTAAATCAGTCTCTTGAGTTTAGTAATAATTTCAATAATTATTTAAAAAAAAGAATTAGAGAGAAGGGTTCTTAGCCATCCGAAATCCCAAATCTTTGCATGCTTTTAAAACCTTTTCATGAAATAAGCTCCTCCTTTACAAAAATGAGTCAAAGCTGCAAGATCTGAGGGATTTGTAATACAACTTAATTTGGCTGAACGTCAGCCCTAATATTTTACTTGTTTAGTCAAACGGCAAGAAAGTGTAATGCATGCTACTAATTGGTTTGCATCATTTAATTTAATAATGAACACAGAGAAAATAAAGAAACAAAGTGGCTTTCTGATTCATTTTTGCAATTAATTCTCATTTAGTGTACTGGAACTGTCTGTATGGAGTGTTCCATTGAAAGTATATTAGAAGACAGCTCTGTTAGCCCCTTTAAAACAAGCCTTGCAATGAAACAGTGTTAAAAATACAAATCTATTGTCATACCTTCAAAAAGGTAAAATATGAAACACATCATTTTGAACATGCTCTTAACTACGTTGCATCCACGTGCCTTCCATAAATTCAGTCCTACATCAAATGGAGTCCTACATCTCCTAGGTTTCAAAGGTCAGGGCATTGTGAGATGGTGGAATATAGTCAAAATGAATTGCACATGCAGCCCAGTTCCTCCAGGATGGCACATCCATATGTAGAAGCTATGCTGTTCCAGTACAGTCTCAAGAGCATGGAAGAGATACCCGGAGACGGGCCAATACACGAGGAGAGCTGAAAGTGGCCAGAGAAGGGCATCAACTTGCCTGCAGGACTGGTATCTACTCTTTTGAGAGAGGAGGAACAAGATGAGCACTGCCAGAGCATTACAAAATGATCTTACACAGGCTACTGGTGTGCAATTAACAGACTCCATGAAGCAGACATTAGGGCCCGGCGTCCTCTAGTGGGACCTGCGCTCACTGCCCCGCACTGTGCTGCTTAATGGGAAGACCCTCAGACCCATCCTCAGACCCATCCTCAGACCCATCCTCAGACCCATCCTCAGACCCATCCTCAGACCCA